>JAFVLL020003123.1:5000-19958 GCA_021397915.2 Tor tambroides | reverse complement strand
GGCTAGCCATTGATTATCCCTTACGTAGTCAACATTTAATCCAAGATTTAATATATATATATATATATATATATATATATATATATATAGAGAGAGAGAGAGAGAGAGAGAGAGAGAGAGAAATAGATAGAAAGTATTGTAGTGAGCATGATAAAGGTTACAGTGGCCACAAGAAACTTGTGCACATTTTATTTCTTAGAATAATTGTTTATTTTAACAGAATTTAAAGAGATTAATTTCTTGATCAGTGTTTTCTTTTTTTATATACTGTTATTGTATTACAAATTTTGAATGATCTTTTTATTTTTAGATTTGTAGTTGAATTTTTGTTTATTTTTTTGCTATTTTGCTTTTTTTAATTTCAGTTGTAGTTTTAGTAAATTTAGTACTTCATCTTAAACTTATTTCATTTAGTTGGCAAAGCAATTCTAATTTTCATTTAAGTTTTGTCTTAATTTTTATATTTTCAGCTTTATTTCATTTAACTAGAGATGCACCGATTGCCTACGTGGCCAATTCCGATTTCTGATTTTATTTTTTTTTTTGTAACTGTGACCTGGCGATACCGATTTTTGCTGATTCCGATTTTGTTTCTAAGAACTATAATTGACAGCATACACAAACAAAAATCCGCTTTTTTCCAATGCAAAAAATTATTTACAAAGAAAAAAAATATTACACATTACAATTCCCCCAATCTGGACTAAGTTACAAATGTTCTCTCACTTAAACAACTCTCAAAATAAAGTGCTTTGTGACTGGAAAGAAGTAGAAATAATTAACTGAAAATGAGTTGCTGTATATAACAAAACAGATGTCATTTCCCACTGTGTTTATAAATGGGCATTGTTTCACTAACCTTATTAAATGTGTCATCTTTCACATCAAATTCTTACATTGCTTCAATTAATTCAGTTAGAATAATAAGAAACTGTAGAATTCGTACTATTCAAATTAAATCAGTATAAACAAACTAAAAGCATTTTTCTACTGCAGGAAGCACAGAAGCTGCATCTGAAGTGGCATTAGATGTATTTACTGTTTAATAAGGCTGAAGTGCCATAAACGCATTTACACTACAAAATTGAAAATTCATAAATAATTTTACAGAATTAATGTTTAAATAATTTTTTGAACATACAAATAAGAAATGTTGGCAAAAATGCAGTGATACTTTTAAACATGAAAACCAAACCACCAATAGATGCCACCAAAAGACTGCTTTAATGAGTGAGTTATTCAGTCATTCATTCAACCGATTCGTTCAAACAGCTGATTCACTCAGAAACGAGGCATTGATGGCTCAAAGGTGGCGTTTGCGAGCACCCTTCTGAAAGCTAAATGACAAATGGGACACCCTACGGTCTCATGGACTTAACGGACACGCGCACGCAGCGGCCATTGAAAGTCCGCAAGACCGAAAGTGCACATGAAGTGTGCCATTTGGGACAGGGCCTGACTGTCTGTATGAATGGGTTACCGAATCATAGACTCACTTGATTCGTTCAAAACCGTGGATTGATTCAGTAACGAAACACCGCTGTGCTGCTCGGAGACATTAAACAGTTCTGCAGTGGCTTTGATTGGAACTATCTTCATCAGCGAAATTAAGCAAAAACAGTCAATAGTGTGCCTAAAATGTAAGTCACTTAATTTTAACTTTCTGTGTATTGAACTACTGTTGTATAAAATCAGTGTCACTTATATTCGGGGAAACATCTCGGTCGTGTAATGTTGCTTACCTATATCATGTGTTATAAATCTTTTTTTTTTTTTTTTTTTCTACCGTAGTATGCATCTGTAACTTTCTGTGAGTTACTTTGCGTGTGCTGTTGCACTCATTTGTTCTGATTTCTGCACAAGTCTCTCTTTCTCACTCTAGGATAGGCTGAGCGAGCCTCATCTGGCACGACAAATACTGTACATCATCAGTCGCTGTTTACACTGAATGCAATAAAATAAGAATCATTTCAGTGCTTGCTTAGTTCATTTTTGCTATTGATCTTTTTTAATCAGGCTTCTTGTCCGGTCAGGCAAGTGAAATTCTCTCTTACTTGCCCTTTTAAAAAAATCTACTTGTCCCAGATAGGTGTGTGCGATATTGACAATGATATCTCAATATTTTCTGTGATTTTATCTATAACGTAATTAGAAGATATTTTGCTGAGTGTGTTATGGTGCTGATGACTACTATGTAAAGTTTTTGATATTCTTCATATTCTGTGTGATGGTCAGTTCTCAACAGTGATAGAAATGAATTTTTTCCAATAAGCTTAAATTTTTACCTTTTTCTAGGCATTTTTACCTTTATACAGCCATTTTTTTTTTTTTCTAAAAGTGGCTGTTTTCATTTATGCTGTTACCAAGAAAACATTTTTTTCTTGGTAACAGCATAAATGTCTTATTATTCTAATTCACTGTTTAAATGTAAGAATTTGACTCAAAAGATGATGCACACTTTTAGAAAAACGGCTTTATGAAGGTAAAAATATCCATAAATGGTAAAAATCAATTTAAACTTATTGGAAAAGATTCATTTCTATCTGAAATGAATTGAACTGACCACCACACAGAATATGAAGAATATCAAAAACTTTAGGAGTCAGGTGTCCACAGCAGTCCTTAAGATGCCAGCACAATAACACACTCAGCAAAATATCGTCTAATTATCGTTATCGATAAAATCCCAGAAAATATCAAGATATAATTTTTTCGTCAATTTCGCACACCTCTAGCGTGCACCCCTATGTGTTTTGTTTGGTTTTGGCGATTGTACTCGATAATATCAAATCGCACATCATTAAAACAACAATTCCGATATTATCGCAGACGATATATATCGCTCACCCGTCCCGGACAAGCATTACTCGAGCCCTGTGGTTCCCCCACGGTTTACTTTGGCCCTACACGTATTACAGATTGCGAACTTTGTGTCTTCTTCACTCACAGTGAAGAGCTTCCACGCTGGCGACATGTTTACGTGCAGATGTGAGCGTATCTGAGATGTCAAAACAGACCGGCTCGGAATCGGCAGACTGACTGGCCGGTCACCGGTCCCGGCCGATCATGCAGAAAATCGGCTGATTCCGGTTCCTGGCCGGTCGATCGGTGCATCTCTTCATTTAACGAAAAGGTTTTTTAATAGTTTTTTGAGCATTAACAACACTGCCTATGATTGCATCAGTCTTGTTGAAAGCAGAATCAAGTAACAATATTAAATTTGTTAGATGCGCAAGAAATGAACACTGTAAAAGTATTATAAAATCATTGGTCATGATTAGAATAGCGGAGCATCTTTTTGTATGTCGTAATAGGAACCAAGGTTAACGTCGTCTTTTCTTGTTGTCAGGATTATGAACGCTCGCTCAGACAGCTGAGTCTGGATGACATTGAGCGTCTGGCCAGCCGTCTGCTGCATCCAGAGACAGAAGGCATGGATACCTCATACATGGACTAAAACACACTAGACTGATGGAAACAGTGGACGTGCCACAGTCAGGGAGCGAGATGATTCATATGGACTTGAAGGGGCTTCTCTGATCTACAAGAGGCCACAATGCAGGCCGTTGCTTTCCCATCAGAGGAAACCTGTGGTGCTTTTAGTGCAACTTTGTAAATATTGTGTGCAAATTATTGAGAGACAATAAAAAGTGTTCTTGATCAGCTTGGTCATTTTTTTTTTTTTTTTTTTTTTTTTAAATGTGGAATTAACAGCCGGGCTTGGTTGTAAATGCATCTTTATTTATTTTTTTTACATTTATTTTTGGTTTTGGTGTCATTCTTACATTTGGACAAAATAAAAATGATGCCTACATTTTTTTCCCCCATTTTTTTTGCATACAAAATTGAGGTGCTCTTGGGTTTTGTATGGATATATATTAATGAATACAAGCATAGCATGTAAATGTCCAAAGGCAAATCAAAACACTTAAGCATGACATAACATCATTAGCATGCTTCTAACTTGATTACTTAATACATGACCTCTTCATGAAACACGTTGACATACTCAACAGCTATATGTGCAAAAACGTACGTTTTGTAAACCATTATAACTGGCATGAGTGAGAGATGTTACAATTAAGTGGCTTAAACATTTTCAGAAGTAGTACTTAGTTGGACTAAGACTAAAATGTTTTCATATTTAATGTTAATGTTAAAGTCAACCTAGAAAATCTCAGTACCCTTATGTTCAAGGTAATGCACTGTTACCACATCCATATTCAATTTTTTTTTTTTTAATTAATGACATATTACATAGTAGGGCTGGGAGATGAGCGACGAAATCATATATTGTTATTTTTATCTTTTAACAACAGTCATTTGCCCTGATGTATTTATTTATTTAGAGGAACTATCATTTCAAACAAACAGCAATTTTTTGAAGTGGATTTTAAATGTCTGAAGTAAAAAATACAGTAAAAATCTAGTTTTAAAAAAATCAAGGCATATTTTCCACACCTTTTTCCTATATAGACAAGTAAAAATCATATTTATGCACACTAATAAAAAAAATATATATTTTTTTTTTTTTTACTAAGAAGCTATGGTGTAACCAAATGGTTTATTTTAAATGGCAGATAAAACATTTTATTAATATATTATATTTCCCAGCCCTATTACATATGCAATGTCTTTTTTTTAATGAATATTCATTCAGCATAGGAGTGAAACATTGATAGCAATAACCAACAGTAAGAATTAAAAAGGCACAATGAACGAGCATTTGTGAGAAAAGAAAATCAAATTGCTCAGACAGCAGGAGTAGCGACAGGGAAATTCTCAGACAGCTGTAGTGATAGCAGGACTCGTAATAAATGCAATGTCAGAGGATACGCGACACATTGGTCTTCCTGTTCCTCGATAGTTTATCATACCACACGTTTACTTGGAGTTCAGCAAGAAAATGGATGTTCAGCTTTCACATGTGGCATTTGATACCCTGGAGGTTTCAAAGGAGGAAAAGGGGAGGATGGATGCTAGAATAACAGGCCTGGATCTTTTCCATCTCTATCTCTCCCTTTCCCAATGTTGGCTCTTTCTCTTCCCGTCCCGAGTTTCGTCTTTCCTTCAGCAGCTGCAGCCATCACTGCTAGACACAGGTCTGTCGTCTCTTAGTTTAATCTGGTCAGGGAAGTCGTACGTCTCCACCGACTCCTGAAAGTTCAATTCATTTCAGATTTGTAAACTGTTTCAATACACAATTTTCATTTTTGGGTGAACTATCCTTTTAACAAGGTCATAAATGGCTGATTATTGCCTTTTTGCATCTGATATCAAACAGTATCTAAAGGCCATCTGGTGTGTGGCTGGTGAGTAAGCCTACTGAAAGCAACATATTTGTAACAGTGGTGAATGGTATTTCTGAAATCGATCTGAAGACAGGTATTCACAGCTTCCTGTACCTGTTTGAGTGCATTGCGAGCGATAGTTTGGAAGGCCTGGTCCACGTTAATGGCTTCTTTGGCACTGGTCTCAAAATAGGGGATGTTGTTCTTGCTCTGACACCACGCTTGAGCTCGCTTTGTCGTTACCTGTGCAAAATACAAAGGATCTGGGGATGAAATGATGAATTACAACATGGCTTACATAAGTCACTTGATCGCTGTTTGGCTGATGGCTATTTGCCTATTTATGAGATTATTGGCCAATAAGACTACCATTAAAAATTTGAGTGTCATGAAGTGTTTTTACAAGAAATTACATTCATTCAGCAAGTACAGTATATTAAATTGATCGAAAGTGATGTAATGTTACAAATTCTGTTTCACATAAATGCTGTTCGGAACTTTCTATTTATCAAAGAATCCTGAAAAATAAGTGTCACAGTTTCCACAAAAATATGAAGCACTGATAATAATCAGAAATGTTTCTTGAGCATCAAATCAGCATATTAGAATGATTTCTGAAGGATCATGTGACACTGAAGACTGGAGTAATGATGCTGAAAATTCAGCTTTGCCATCACAGGAATTAATTTCATTTTAAAATATATTCAAATAGAAAACAGTTGCTTTAAATTGGAATAATATTTCACATTATTACAGTTTTTACTGTATTTTTGATCACACAAATGCAGCCTTGGTGAGCAAAATTGGAGCATCAAGCTACACACTGGTGCTGCCACAGAGGTCAAGCATAGTAATACAGATAAAGTTCAAACAGTTTCCGTTCTGCCCTCATTTGCAGCTGACCTTTCTACGCGCAGCCGATGATTAGCACACAATCTGCATGACATAAAGATCAAAACAAGATGACACGGCAAAGGCAGATCCTGACATTCAGAGAAATTGAATGTGCTTTCTGAGACGTATCAAAGCAAACGGCAGGATTTCTATCTGATCTAAGCTCAAATACCTGTCACTGTTTTCTCTGCTTACCATGGACACGTCCAGGTTGCTTGCTACCTAGCAACCTTGTACAACGGAGTTCCTTTAAAGCTTTCTGCAATGCTTTTCATCTGGAGGTCAATGCGGTGTTGAAATTTCATTTGATCAATGTGAAAGGATTTTAACCTCGTCTGCTATCATTTCTTTCTTTCTTTCTTTTCAAACATTGTCAGTTATTTATTAGGTAAAATGTTCATTTAAGCAATTTTATGTACACTCCAAAGATTTTGGTTGAAAAGATGTTTTTAATGTTTTTGAAAGAAGTCTCTTATGCTCAGCAATGCTGCATTTATTTGATTAAAAATACAGTGAAAACAGCAATACTGTGAAATATTATTACAATTTAAAAAAAAATGTTTTCTGTTTGAATATAATTTATTTCTGTGATTAAAGCTGAATTTTCAGCATCATTACTCCAGTCTTCAGTGTCACAGGATCCTCCAGAAATCATTCTAATATACTGATTTGCTGCTCAAGAAACATTTTTCTGATTATTATCAATGTTGAAAACAGTTGTACTGCTGCTTCTGTTTTTGGAAACTGTTATACTTTAAGGATTCTTTGATGAATAGAAAGTTTGAAAGAACAGTATTTATTTGAAATAGTCTTTACTGTCACTTTCGAACAATTCAAAGAATCCCTTATAGTATTCATTTATTTAAAACAAATCTTTTTGCTCATTTTTATATTGTCTATGAAGCTTCTTTAAACATTAATATATGTTATTAAGAACTATACAAATTAAATGAAAAAAGAAAATAATGCAATAATTTGCAATAAAAAAGTATATATATTTATATACATATTTTTTTTACAGTAATTGTAAATTATAACCAAGGACAATTATTTATAGATTTAGGAATATTTCACATAGGAATTACACTAGCATTCAAAAGTTTGGAATTATTATTATTATCATCATCATCATTTATGATTTTGAAAGAAGTTACTGACCCCCAACTTTTGAATGGTACAGTGTTAATTTCGTCAACGAAGACGACGACAAAAAATATTCGTCAACGAACCTTTTTTCTGTGACTAAAACGAGACGTTGACGAGCTAAAACTAATATCTGATGATAAAAACTATGACGAAATTTATGCAGCGTCTTCGTTAATAAGACGAGACGGGACTAAAATGTTATTTGAGGACTACCGGACATTCAAAATACATCCTATAGGCTAAGTTAACTGTCTTGTCTTTCAAAATGTGCGTCCCTGTCATTGGATTACAATCAGATGAAGGGCGTTCGCATATCTAGTCTCAGTATGGCAGCCGCAGCGGACAGATAGGCTACCGAAACACGAACTAACGATCTGAAACAATGGCCTCAGCACCTGAAGGGTTAGGGATAGGATGACCAGACGTCCCGTTTATCCCGGAGTCACAATTCGTTGTGGATTAATTTTAAAGTTAGTGAAGGCGCATGACAGGCGTGAATCGCGTGATATAAGTGCCTTCTCGCGCACGCTCCACTTCTTCAGTTTTCATACAGCGCGCGATCAAATACACACACAGCAGTCCAAATGTCTATGGTGTAGAGTATCTCACGTAAATACAGTCGGTTATGGCTTAAGTGAACGTAAACAGGTGGGTGAAATCTGAATGTAGTATCGTATATTATATGCAATGCCTTCCCGTCTTTAAAGGACAGCATTCCCAATTAAATACATATCTATAATACATATACAAAATTTATTTCAGTTTTTCCAAATTCAATCCTTGATTCAAATTTCTCATAAGCTTAATTGATTTGGTCTAAAGAGAGAAGAATTAATGACTATTTTTGTTTGAAGACTACATATAAAATAGCTACCAAAATAAATGTTGGTAACTGCAGCTTGACTAAAAGTAATGACTAAAAGTTGACGAAAATGCAATGACTTTTCGTCGACTAAAACTAGACTAAAACTATGAAAGACTCAAATGACTAAAATGTGACTAAGACTATTAAGCATTTTCGTCTCAAGATAAAGACTAAGACTAAATCAAAAATGCCTGCCAAAATTAACACTGGAATGGTATAGTGCACATCTCATTATATTAAGGCTGCATTCCAGTCCATTTTTTATGCCCTTTACTCGCAAACTTCCCTCCGTCTCGTTTACTCGGATGTACGTCATTGATTACGTTGCATGAGTGCCCACTTCTTGCAGAACTTCTTGCAGTGGGCTGAACTGGAACGTCCTAAGACCTTGATCACTTTGAATCCGCTATAGAGTTGCTTTATTGTTTACAATTTCCCCCTTGTTTGGTGCAGTATCATGTATATATTCTGTATGTGTATAGGTATGCTTGGGCTGTTATAAACGTAAAAAAAAAAAATATTTATATATTATAGAGTTGTTTAGGATCGTGTTGCATACTGGTCTATGGAGCAGCCTGAAGTGTGCATATGAAGCAGACTCGCTCCCTCGGTCAAAATCGAGGGGTCAAGGGTCTGTCCATATAAACTTCCCTCGTTCACTTCATGAAGTGGAACGTACTTCAAAATGGCAGCAGGGATTCCCCCGAGGGGAAGTGCTTAGGGAAGTTCGCAAGTACAAGTCTAAAAGTGGAGTGGAACGCAGCCTCAATCAACCATTGAAAACACACTGCTCTTACACGCATTCTATGAATTTTAACTCTTTAAAAACAAAGTGTTTTTAACCATACCAGCTCCAGTCTGCACACTGACCTGCCGGTTCTCCAGGTCGATTTTGTTGCCCAGCACGACAAAGGGGAAGTTCTCCGGGTCACGAGGACTGGCCTGAATGAGAAACTCGTCCCTCCAGCTGTCCATAGTCTTGAATGTAGTTGGTGCCGTGACGTCGTACACCAGCACGCAGCAGTCCGCCCCTCTGTAGAACGCCACGCCCAGAGACTGAAAGCGCTCCTGACCCGCCGTGTCCCAAATCTGAAAGAACAAAATGCAGTAATTTACAGTAAATAACAACCATTTGCTTAAACAATGCTTTCATTTTTTGCCATTATATTGTTTGCCTTTATAAATGGGATAGTTCACCCAAAAATGAAAATTCTGTCATCGTTTAGTCACCAAAGAGTTGCTGGACCAGCAACACATTCTTCAAAATACCTTCTTTTGTGTTCAGCAGAAGAAAGAAACTCATGGTAAAGGCTAATATGGGATGCATTGATTAGTAAATGTGACCCTGGACCACAAAACCAGTCTTGAGTCGCTGGGGTATATATAAATATATCAAAACTTCATTTTCGATTAGTAATATGCATTGCTAAGAACTTCATTTGGTCAACTTTAAAGGCGATTTTCTCAATATTTAGATTTTTTTGCACCCTCAGATTCCAGTTTTTCAAATATTGTCTAAGCCTAACAAACCATACATCAATGGAAAGCTTATTTATTCAGCTTTCAGATGATGTTTAAATCTCAGTTTTGAAAAATTGAGGCGTTCATTGTGTGCCCCGTGTGTGATTAGTTCTAGACTAAATGTGAACACCTCACTTGCACAAAAACAGATTCAGTATTCCTTCAAATGAATAAAGAACAGTGAAATGCAAGCTCAGAATATGACGCAAATCTGCAATAATTGAATGGTAAATATAACACAAATATCCTTAATCCCATTTTATTAACGAATGTCTTTGCTGCTGAGCTTCGATTATCCAATTCAGTCATACTAATAATAAGCAAACATTACTTTAGATCAACTAACCTTTGTACAGACGTGAATTTACTTTTCCTTCAGCCTGAGGCTTATTCATTTCACTTTTTGTTGTGAAAGGGCTTTTACATTTACCAAAAATAGAATTTTTTATATTAAAAACAAACAAGCAAGCCCTGCCCAGATTGGAAAAGTAACGCAAAAGTAACAACACATTACTTTCCATAAAAAAGTAATGTAATTAGTAACACATTATTGTAATGCATTGCGTTTAAAAGTAACTTTCCCCAACACTGAGTAACTGCTCAGATAGAATAACTACAGTATTACAATACAGAAATAATAACTAGTATTTTCTAACAAATTACACTTCAGGAATAACTTCCCAAGTACTGCTTGTCTGGGCATGTGGGAGCTACATCACATGACCGCTCATACAGGTTACAACATGGCTGACAAGTAAACACAACATGAATCTGTGCTGACTGGCAAAATACCAGGGGTTACCAACGTCAAACTAAATGTGACTTATTTCACATGACCAGCAGAAGAACTCTGAGGTAAATCACTGAGATGAGATCCCACCCATTAGCTATGAGTAACTAAGGCTTCATATTTGTGAGATGACTGTGTTGCTTATTATGCAGTGTTTCATCATGTCACATGACCAGAGATGATTACTGCTGCGAGGAATTGTTCACCAAAATAATGGTTGTTAAGGAAATGACAGCGTCATCTTCACAGCACACTGACCTCTTATTCATTTCTGAGCAGTTTCCAAACTGTTCATTTAATTGATAAATCACTGTTATTATAGGCATATAAGAGGGAATATGACAAAGTTAATTTTAAAGAAATATTACACTGTAAAAAAAAAAAAAAAAAAAAAAAAAGTTGAGCCAACTTCAAATTTTAAGGCAACCAGCTTCAGCAGATTTTTGAGTTCTCTCAACTAATTTTTGTAGGAGATTCTCAACTTTTTGTTGTATAAACTTAAAACAACAAGTTGAGAAAACTCAAAAATCTGCTGAAGCTGGTTGCCTTAAAATTTGAAGTTGGCTCAACTTTTTTTTTTTTTTTTTTAACAGTGTAGGCCTTTTTACTCCAAAATCAAAGGAAGAAATATTTATTTAAATATTACAATTGGCATAAAAATTTCCATAAATTATACAATAATGTCATATTTGGCTTGCACATTTTTTTTTCTTTTAGTTTTCTTTTTTCTCTCATAAACTACACAAATAAAATGAAAAATAATACAAAACATTATGCAAAACATCTGTATTTTTTTTTTATTTTATTTTATTTTTTAAATTTTTTTCAAATAAACTTGATTGATTGATTGATTTTAGGGTGAATTATGCCCCAAACATTTATTTATGATATCCACCCATACATGAATAACAAGTTTCCATTCAAAAGTTTGGGGTTTGGGATTTTTTCATGTTTTTGAAGACTCTTCTGTTCACCAAGGCTGCATTTATTTGATCATGAATACAATACAAACAGTAATATTGTGAAATATTATTGCAATTTAAAACAACTGTTTTCAATCTTAATATATTTTAAATGTAATTTATTCCTGTGATGGCAAAGCTGAATTTTCAGTATCATTACTTCAGTCTTCAGTGTCACACGATCCTTCAGAAATCATTCTAATATACTGAAACACTTCTGATTATTCATTTCTTAACCTCAAATTCTTCTGACCCCAAACTTTTGAACTGTAGTATAAGTGAAATGCACTCCAATTAAATACACGTGAATGCAAACCTGCATGGTCACCAGTCTGTCATCCACCATCACCTCCTTAGTCAGGAAGTCGGCTCCGATTGTGGCCTTATACTGATTACTGAACTTATTATTCACATACTGGTTCATCAAAGAGGTCTTCCCAACTCTGTTAAAGACAAACAGGACAAATGCATTCAACAGGCAATGTAGTGAGCAATGCTTCAGCTGATTTCATCATCTTTGAGCTGCACAGATTCTTCACAGATAGTGTGATTGGCCATCAGGACCAAGCAAATTCCAGCTGCACCTACACTGAGGCCGTGGATGATGGGAAGTCAGGGGAATTCCTTGAGTCATGTCAAGCCAGTTTTGTTTACATACTGTATGTACAGCTGCTTTAAATATGCATGACAGAGGACAAAGTATCACTGCTGATAAGAGCGTTTGAGCTGCGTGAATACGGCAGCGCAGACTGATTATAACAATCTAAACATCACGGATACTACAAAGATGTAGCACAAAGACTTACCCAGAATCCCCTAGGATGATCACTTTGAGCAGCACCTTCTTACGAGAGGCCATGATGTGTAGAAGAAAGCTGTGAAGCAGAGACGGATATTAGACAGCAGCAGAAGAAGCCTTGTTTGCCACAGACAAATGCTTGACAGGTAAACCTACGCTGTAAAAACTGAAACTGCACAACTGTTTACTTATGCACTATTTCAGACATATGTGACCCTGGACCACAAAACCAGTCATAAGGGTCAATTTTGTGAAATTGAGATTCATACATCATCTGGAAGCTGAATAAATAAGCTTTCCATTGATGTGTGGTTTGTTAGGATATGACAATATTTGGCTGAGATTTGAAAATATGAAAATATGGATTTGAAAATCTAGATTCTGAGTGTACAAAAGAATCTAAATATTGAGAAAATTGCCTTTAAAGTTGTCCAAATGAAGTTCTTAGCAATGCATATTACATATCAAAAACGAAGTTTTGATATATTAACGGAGGAAAATTTATAAAATATCTTCATGGAACATGATCTTTACTTAATATCCTAATGATTTTTGGCATAAAAGAAAAATCAATAATTTTGACCCATGCAATGTATTGTTGGCTATTACCTGTGCTACATATGACTGGTTTTGTGATCCACGGTCACATATTATATTTGATATTTGACTTTAAATGAACTAAAATGACTGTGTAATATGTCAAGATTACAAGTAAATATTTCTTGTTTAATTACTATTCGCAGCTGCTAATTAAAATATTAGATTCAATTAATATACAGTATGAATTGTCATGAGGTCATTTATGTATTGTTCTTTACAAAGTCAGATGTTTATAATCTAAACAACTGTTGCTTTGATATGTTTTATCAAAATACAGGTCTGTGACTTTAAGACGATTTCATGAATAAAACATTACAGTACTAGATTATATATATATATATATATATATATATATATATATATATATATATATATATATGTACATTTAAATTAGAAAATATTTGAGTATAGATGAGATGCTAGTATAGTTTATCAATATTAAGAATTAGTTTTTATTTTTTGCATTTCCATTGTAATTTGAGATTCTGGGAGATTTCATACATATACATACATACATATTATATATATATATACACACACACACACACACACACACACACACACAACTAATGGATAAAATCAATAATGACAATTTTGGTAACAAATGACATTATTGACAGGGTCTGTTTTTATATAATTACGTTCACATTCACTTTTTTTATTTATTACATACTTTTATAGCCTTGAAATTGCCCAATTTTTGAATGGGGGCACTGCATAACAATTAATGGAATATTATTAGAACAAATAATCAGATGAATTGATCAGCGGTTTTGCTGTTAGTTGCACAGCTAGTTTTATGATCAATAAACTAGCCTATATTCTAAAACGAAGGACAAAACGGCAGTCATCAAGCTGTTCATCTTCAGTGTTCATTCAGTGGCTGAAGTACAAAGAATGAATTCATGTGATTCATTGAGTCATGTGTCGACACAGTGGTCAAAACATGCAGTTCTATTGTAACAACTGCATTACTGAAACGAATTTCAGACAGAAGCGAAAGCCACAAAGTCTTTGTTCTGTGTGAGCAAGCACTTTGTCCTGGCAAGGACAGATATTTTATGCCATGGTGATACAGAACCGATCAATAGAAGGATAATCCACATTAGGAAATTAATAAGTGCAAAAACATAAAAGACCAGACGCGTCTAAGATTATATGATATTCTATGCGCCAATCAGCCTGACATATTTTGTGAGAAAAACAAACTGTCAGACAATTTACCTTCAGCTCTTCGCGTTTACCGTCGCTGCTGTTTTGATATTCGCTGCGTGTCCGAATCTTCCAACAAATCACCCAGTGTTTCTTATGATCCAGATGCACACCAGCTGTTGTAGAGTATAATGTGTTTCTTCCTAGCAGAACAGGACATGACTGTAGAGTCACAAGGGACTGACGCAAAATATTGATGTTCGAATCACGAGCGCAGTGTTTCGACCGGTTCTTTTGAGTGATTCATTAGAACCGATTCGCAAGGAGATTTAAATCAGTCTACAATATATGAGACTTTAGGGAGGAAAAACGGTGAGGTGGGTGACATTGTAGAGTGTTTAACAACACAAAAATAATCATATTTGACTAAAATGTACTGTGCAACAAAATGCCACGTAAAGTCTTAGAACCCTTTTGAGCGATAAGCGAATCTTTTTTGAAATGAGCCGTCCGGACGAACCGATTCGCTAAAATGAATCGGACTTCCCATTACTAGCTCAGCTGGAAAAGCCCTGCCTCATTTTCTAATGACTCCAAGATGGCGAGGAGGAGGAAATAAATGAATATAGCAGTTAGTTTATGCAGTATTCTACAATTTCGCTTTTTGGATAACACATACAAGCCAACAAAACTAAATAATTATATATAAAAACAACTTTTTTTCCCCCAGCCACATTCAGTAGCTATCATATGCATAGCCCATGGGTATGCATGCACAACTTTGAATTAAAGAATTAAACGGGTAAACTTACTGTAATTATAAACTTTTTATACAACTCAAACTTATCTGAAAGTGCATTTATGATAAGTTTAATCGGGGGAAAAACAGGACAGGGAGAGGCTCTTCCTGAGCTGGTTTTTGCCTTAGGGTCCTCGTC
>JAFVLL020003122.1:0-15261 GCA_021397915.2 Tor tambroides | reverse complement strand
ATATTATTTAAACGGTACTTTAAATAATACCATGGGAAAAACATGGTAATATTTTATTCGTGATATAATTGCAATGCATTTATATATGTGACCCTGGACCACAAAACCAGTCATAAGGATCAGTTTTATGAAATTGAGATTTATACATCATCTGAAAGCTGAATAAATAAGCTTTCCATTGATGGATGGTTTATTAGGACAATATCTGGACTCTTTGAATATCTGGAATCTGAGGGTGCAAAAAAATCTAAATACTGAGAAAATCGCTTTTAAAGTTGTCCAAGTGAAGTACTTAGCAATGCATATTACTAATCAAAAAATAAGTTCTGATATATTTACGGTAGGAAATTTACAAAATATCTTCATGGAACATGATCTTTACTTAATATGCTAATGATTTTTGGCATAAAAGAAAAATCGACAATTTTGACCCATACAATGTATTTTTGGCTATTGCTACAAATATACCTGTGCAACATAAGACTGGTTTTGTGGTCCAGGGTCAGATATGATTTAGTATTATTTTGTTAATATGTAACTGTATTACTATTAACTTATGTATGTGTAATAAATATAATTATATAACTTTATTCTATTCGAATTCTACTTCTGTATAGACTAGCGTTAGCAAATTCGCGACGTTGTAAATATTTCTAGTCATTTACTATTCCTAAATATGATTATATGCCACAGGCTGAGTATTTAAAACTAACTTACCATGTTGCTGAAACTGTGCTTTCGGTGATTTAGTAGCGTGGCTGATATATCTTCTGGCCAGCAACATGTGTATCGTTTCGTGTAGTCACGCTGTTGCACTCACTTCCTGTTTGGGTTCAGCTAATACAACGTCATGTTACGTCACCTCAGTGTACTGGTACAAAACTCAAAAACGTCTTTCATTTTTACGCATTATGGCTTGTGACTAAGCAAATAAAGGCATAGTTTCTTAAAATTATATAAAAATATAAATATTATAGTAATATTACACTTCTATTCTTATTCGCAATATGTAATTGATCTATTTTTCTCTATAATGAAGCAATGTAATAGATTTTCTAATATATTAACGTAAATACCGCTTTTAATTCATTCAATATCGTAAAAACACTATAAAACCATTTGTAAAAACGTTCTTATATGACTTTATCAACACAAAGCTAATATGAAATATCTCTTTCTAAAGCGCCACTAGGAGGCGCCAGTGTCCAATATTATACAAAAACCTTTTTTGTGCTTCAATATCAAAATGAACTCACGTCAGGTTGAAGTTTTATATTTTAAAGCCATACTTTTATTAAGTAACTAAGTATGTAAGAAACGGCTCAGTTAAATGATATTCAGGTTAAATAATCAAAATTACTTACATTTATTGCATGCATTTAAATTAAAGCACGTCCTTAAATATTACCCGACTAAAATATTGGGATCTTTTCGGTCTCATTCAACCGGACCTGTAAAGCTTCCAGGCGGCGTTGCAGGGACAGTGCAGTCTTGTCTCTGCTAGCTCAGAGGGGCTCTGTTAGACTTGTTCTGACACACTACTGAATGAGACAAAAGCCTGGAGAGTTCAAAGGGGCAAAAGCAGACTGCCCCGGTTACATTACAGCCTGTGGAGCTCAGCTCACTGGATCTGATGTGCATTAAATACCGTGCTACGCAAGGGGTGGGGTGGATGGAGATAAGTTTTAATGCTGAAATATGAGCAATCGGAACTAAGGCGGATAAATAAGGCACGCCAAGAGGGATTGTCTTTACGTGTGGAGAGAAGTTCAAAAAATCAGTTGAACGGACCCAACATTGGGATAAAAAACGTAGCACGCGTTGCACCGGAGACTCGTGCTTTCCCCTCGTGGTTTGCACTCGAAGTTGTAACAGTATTTGTGGAATACACCCGCTGGAGAGGCTCAACACAAAACAAACGAGGGTCAAAATGAGAGTGTTACATGTGCACCACAAATCCTGGACTCTGTGGACTGTGTTCGTGTGTGTAATAAGTGGAGTTCATTCACAAGAAAGACAGTAAGTATGCTTGTAACGCTCTTTTATGAATGATACGGAACCGCTTTTTCATTTCAAGCTTGATTTGACTTCAGTCAGGTGATAACTGCATCCTCACTAGTTTGTTGCGCGCCTGTGGAAATGTTTGTGCAACAACAAATAAACTCAGCAGTAGCACAGCTGTTGATGTGCGTGGGTGTTACTAACAAATAACGTGTAATCCGTTACAAAAATGTTTATGGTAATTAAAATAGTTACCAAAAAGGCACTGCATTTACTAGTGTAACACACCATGGCAAACTAACACGGGATCCTCTTCAAAGATGTTTTCATGTACTTGCCAATACACTACTACAGTTTTGTTGTAACAGCAACTGTGTCTGTTATTTTGATAGAAACTATGGTTACCATGGTACATTTTTGTAAAGGGTGGTACAGCTGACATTATGTTATGAACAAACTCCCAAGTGATGTTCTTTCAAAACAGGTCATTGTTATGTTTCATAAATTACAAGCATTTAAAGTTTCTGTCATTGTCTTAGTCACAGATTTCCCACTGTTGGTATGATCAAGAAGTTATTTGCACCATTTTTCAGCTGTTGTAATGAGATAAATGTATGTGCTGAATCCAATTTATTCTCCAGAATACACTTAAGTTCACTTTCCCAAGGCTGTATTAGAGGATTGTGGTCTTTATACCTATAAATGTTCTTCAGTGATATTCTTTGCTGAACCCAATGTCATATTTTTCTGATCAAGGACCGTTTTCGCTTTAGGGTTCTGCTTCGTTCTTTGAGAAAGTTATTGATGTTACATTGATGACGATGATGTTGCCAAGTTGGTTTTTATCATTGATAAAAATGATGCTGGAACCGGATTATCACAAACATCAAACAATAAGTTGACAATAACTTTGTTCAAAACCCTTAAAGATTGGTTGACAGGAATCTTGTTGGGTTAATTGACCCAAGAACTGTAGAAGTCCATGAATTTCATCGTTCATACCAGGGCTGGGCAGAGCTCGGTGCCAATGTCCATACCTGTTACACGTGGTTGTGCCAAGTATTTCGAGCACCAGAGAAAGAGGTCAATAACTAGCTTGCCCTCTCTGACAAAGAGCTACATTCTCTTGAGTCAGCCAGTAGCTGTTCTTTCCTTCAATAAGATAGTGCTATCATGTAAACACTGAATAGTTTTATGCCCACCTCACACATGAGAGTATTGTAAGATCGGGAGGTGAGGATCAAATGCAGTCAATTCCACGTAGATGCCTTGGAAGGGATTTTCTCCTGCTTTGAGACTTAAATTGCTTCTGGCCTCGCTGAACCGTAATGCCAACCACCTGATATCTCACACTCAGGCATGCTATTAAACTCAAGGACACTGAGCTGCCTGGGTTTATTTTGGCATGTAATGGGTCAGAGAGTCACCTTCCAAACTTTTCTCATCGTTTAAGGTCACAGGAACCAAATTTGTTACTGGATTTGTGCAAGTAGTCTAGACAACTTAGATTAAAAAGAGGTGAAAAACACTTACAGAATTAGGTTAGTGTTGGTTAATTCTATAACAACATTGCCCTGACCTTTGTCTTGACATGTCTTTGAGAAAGTCCTTTTAGTTTTAATTGCATTGACCCCCAAAATTGGGTTTTATGCAGCCCTGTCTCTCTCTTCTAAGAGTAAAGGTTACACACACACACACACACACACACACACACCAAACATTTAAACAAATCACCAACAAATAGTCTAAACATTGCAGAAATCAAAACTAACATTTGTCAGTTTTAACTAAAATCTAAATTACTCCAGAACTGTAGGTGGCACACTCTGCCTTTCAAAGGCAATGTTTCCGTTCAGTATCTTCTTTGAATAGTTTTTTCTCACTCAGAATATTTGCGACAAAACAAGTGTATCCGAAATACCCTCAGTCCCTCATTCACTGTTCCCTACATTAGCCCACTAATACAGTTCACTTGTAGAAGTTAATGAAAATGAGTGAGCGAATTGAACAATAAGTGGACCAGAAATACTGGCGCTTTTGCGTTATTTGTGCTTTCTGTTTAGCCTTAACTGTCACCGTTCCACAGGTGGGACGTTTCGCACTCTTTTTTCGTTGTCTTTTTTTCCCTCATCACATATTTTAGTAATCAACATAAATTAGATATCATTTGAAATCTTGAAAATTCAAGATTCATCCTTTGAAAACCATTTTGAATTTGGACATTGTGTT
This sequence comes from Tor tambroides, assembly GCA_021397915.2. Lineage (NCBI taxonomy): Eukaryota > Metazoa > Chordata > Actinopteri > Cypriniformes > Cyprinidae > Tor > Tor tambroides. The sequence goes on along the minus strand of JAFVLL020003122.1, from coordinate 11,031 downwards.
ACCATGCAAATGGTACTTTAAAATCTTTTAGCGGTCTCCTCCCCCTTAGTGGGCGGTGTCAAGTGTCGCATTACAAAATGTATTACAATATTTTTTTAATCCAAAATATTTTATAATCTTGACAAAATACATATTGTCGGAAACATCTGAGTCTCGAGATTGTTTTTGTGATAGAAGTAATATTACGAAAGAAATTTATAAATTTGTGACAGTAAAATGCATCAATGTAGTTTGGGTGTTTTGGTATAATGCCTAAATAAACTCAAATTCTTTTATATCAACTTCAGATTTGGAACATAACTTATTTAAACATATAGCTTTAATTTTAGAGCAATTTTAGAGTAAAACCTATTATGTAAAATATTTATATCATATAAAATAAAAAACTTTATAGTACAGTACAATTTATTTACAGTAAACATAATTTAATTTTTTTAATTTTTCTTTATTACAAAGCGTTCATGCATTACAACAATTTAAGTTCGGATGGTGCATTTTCATGTTTATATTCAAAAAGGGGGTGACAGTTAAGGGGTTAATAGTAAAATAACGTTGAAACTCAATCAACAATTAACACGACAAAATGGCTTGCTTAAACCATAATTATACACTTTAACAATAAATCAAAAAGAAACTTGTACCTGCATGATTCCGCTGATGACTACATACTGCACAACCCTCACAGTGCATTAAATGCACGCCCTAAAAAAATGCATAAGTGACTCTGCATAAAGTCCCTTCTCTAACTGTTGATCGTACATTGTTTGTACATTTGTTATTGCAGTGGTTTGAGTGCATGAGTGCACTTGATAATATCCACTACAAATGTCTGTTTCCTCAAATAGTGCACTATATAAGGGTATGGGGGCGATTTCCGACAAAGTGGTCAGCCCCTCATTGTAAATTAAGCAACAAGAGCAATTTGTTATATTAGAAGATGTTTTGTTAGGCTAAATTGAGGAGTCGGGGCCGTAGTGATCAGCCTTGGCGCTGAATATTCGTCTTGCTCCCTAATTTATAAACTGACTATTGGTCTGAAATTTGTTGTTTCGAGATCAATCATAAGGTTCTACCTTTCTCACAACACCCAACTTGAGCAACAAAGAATCACAAAACACTTGCCAGTTTGTGTTTGAACTTCTGATATTTGTGTTATGTTTTCCCAAGTGGTAAGGTTGGGCACCCTTGTTTGTTTGATTTGTGTGTCCTATGATGTGAGATTCAGATGTATGCTCTAGACAAAACAAAGTATTAACGTAATTGGTACCTGGAGTCTTGTGATGTAAACACACACAGCTGTTGCTCTCCGTCCTTTGATTCACAGGGGTTACCTGATTGCCGCGCCATCTGTGTTCCATGCCGGTGTGGAAGAGGCTGTGAGTGTGACCATCTTCAATGCGGTAGAGGACACACGAGTACAACTGCAGCTCAGCGTCAAGGGTGAGATTGTGGCTCATAGCCATGGCACTGTACGAGGTGAGAATTACTTTGGGTATTCACTTAAATTAAAAATTGCTCAATTCAGCATCTAAAAGTAACATCCAACAACAACTGTGGTGCCAAGAGCTCCTCTTACCCTTAAAAATGTTTTTAATCAAGTTAATTTTTTTACATCTGTAATTATTGTGTCTTAAATATCTTATTTAGCTTCTAAATTTTAATAACTACAGTTTTTGCCATGTAAATAGCCATAGAAACTGGCATGGCATTAAAAACAAACAAACCAAGAGCTCCTTTTGCAATATCTTGACCCCCCAAAGATCACTATCCATGGTTTACAAGTTAAACACCAATACTAATTAATATTTAAGCCTCATTTTCATAAATTGTGTCAAATTAAATACGGCACCAATTATAAATGATCATATGTTAATAATTTTTTTTTTAATAAAGCCCTTTATGTCACTGTAAATTCATGCTTTGATGCAGAAATCTTGGTGCTTGTGCAGGTTCCACTTAACCTGTCAATTATTTTTCATTTCAGATAAAGGCACCATCAAAATTAAGGTGAGCCATTCATAAGCCAGTTTTAGCCCATAGTCCTTAAAGGGATAGTTCACCCAAAAATGAAAATTCTGTCATTAATTACTGACCTTCATGTCGTTCCAAACCCGTAAGACCTTCGTTCATCTTCGGAACACAAGTTAAGATATTTTTGATGAAATCTGAGAGCTTTTTGACCCTCCATAGACAGCAACGCAACTGACACGTTCAAGGCCCAGAAAGGTAGTAAGGACATTGTTAAAATAGTCCATGCGACATCAGTAGTTCAATCTTAACTTTATATAGCTATGGGAATACTTTTTGTGCCCAAAGAAAACGCAAAACAAGCATGCGTCATGAACGTGCGTCGAAGTCTGACATTTGCACACAAAAAGTACTCTCGTAGCTTCATAAAATTATGGTTGAATCACTGATGTCACATGGACTATTTTAACTATAGTTCTGGCCATAAAACATTTCAGTTGTGAACAACACGAGGGTGAGTAATTAATGACAGAATTTTCATTTTTGGGTGAACTATCCCTTTAAAGTAGCATTTGCACTGAGCTCAGTGGGGACCTATATGCCTAATAACCACAATGTTCCCAGGTGCCATCAGATCTCAGAGGCCAGGCACATCTGAAGGTTTGGGGGAACCGTCAGCTCAATGAGGGTGGCTACATCTTCCACAACCACACCACTGTGACGGTGGACAGCAAAGGCACAACTGTTTTCGTCCAGACCGACAAGCCAGTCTATAAGCCCCAGCAGAAAGGTCTCTCTCTTTTCACCAAACGGGAATGAGTTACTGATGATGCTAACTGTGTTTGTAATGCTAAATGTCTCAATGCTGTTGATATTGGCTATGTTTAGATTACTAGCATACTACATACACACTGTATACTTCCTAATATGTTTAAAAAATGCAAACATGCAACAACATGCACTAAACATTGCTGTCACATGATCTCCGAACAATTCTGGAATTACTATCTTTTAAATTAATACAGTTATTTGGCATTTTTTAGATTCATCTTCTGCCAAAATTCTTACCATTCTGGTTAAAGATGTTTTATAAAACTTGGCCGATTTCACTGCTGATTCATTCCTTACACTACAAATGAAAGGTTATGTTGAGTGCATTGTATTATGGGACACAGTATTTTATGTCGTACGGTCTGTTTCATATTGCAGAATTTGGCAGATGCCATCTGAGTATTCTGTGCATACAGAAAATGTGCTTATTTTGCATACTGTACATCCTGCATGCTATTCCAAACTTAGACAATGTGTCATGGATAGCTTTGCAATTACCAGTACTCATTACGGTATGTTTCTTTCTCTCCCCTCTAGTACTTATAAATGTATATGCTGTCACACCAGACCTAAGGCCAGCCAGTGAAAAGGTGAAGTCCTGATATTACATGCTAAAATGTTAAATTATGCTTTTTCCTATTTAGCATTAGCAGTGTTTATTTAGTGTCTAAAAGCTTATCTTGCAAACATTATTAGAAGGTGCAAAAGGTAGCTTAGCTACCCTCATACACAAACAAAAACACAAATTACAGAAACACGTTCACCGGAGACACTAGAGACTAGAGACAAGCTTTTTTCCTAAAGTGGCTCCAGCTATAGTGTATGGACAGTATCCTTATTGAAAACTGGGCTGCTAAAGATTGCACGCTGGCAAAATTCTGCGAAACGTCTCTCAGATGCAGGATTGATTCAATTTTGAGGGGGCTAAAATAGCTGTAGCTATACGGTTTGTCATCCTCATCCCTCTAATCAATTCTTTGTTTTGTTTTACAGATTGAAGCTTACATAGTGGTGAGTGGAGGCCATGGGGTGGACACTGCTCTGGTTGGGAAGCATGGTTGGAGTGTTTCTTCCCCAGCAGGGTCCATGTTGCACAGCTATAGAGCTTGACAACTGGTCACCGGTGTTGGGTTCGACCCTAGAGCAGACGCTAGCGGGTGACTAGGGAGATAAAAGGGAGCGAGTCTTCCTGGGGTGTTGCCCCCCACTGCTCTGTGCTTAGCTTCCATCTCTTTCCCACATGCTGCTTGGTCTTTGAAGCATCTCTGGGGCAAACACTGTTGCTCAGTTCCAGAAAATTCTTCTGAAAGCTGTGCAAATGGCCAAAGGGGGACCAGAAAAAATGTTTGCTATGTATGCGATGTTTCATGTTTATGTTAGTTTGGCACCGTCGGCCTCTGGCTCTCGCCGGAGGAAGTGTCAGTCGGGGTGTGTGTAGTTTTGCCCTGATTGACGGGCTCCTAGAGTGTTGGCCCTTTGAGTCAGGGCAAGGTCAGTTTGTTTGAAAGCATCATTGGATTTGAAACATGTTTGCTTAAGCTTGATTCTTTGCCGCCTTTTTAGGAGTGTAAAGTGGCCTCTGGATTTAAGGCAAGCAAATAAGCAAGAATGTGACTATTTTTACCACATACTGTTTAAGATTACCACTTTGTTTACCTAGGACCCCAGAGGATCCCGCATAGTCCATTGGAAAGATCTGAAGTCTGTTTGTTGTGGTAAGAATGGTTTCTGTTGTGTTCCTTCGACTGTAACAATGTTGCAGTCATTGCATAATCACACTGTACAGTGACAGTCACTATGATATCGAATAAGCTTTGATCACCATAATACATGTAGTGCTGGTATTTTTACATCACTCTTGTCTCTATCAGGAATTGTCAATATGAGCTTTCCGCTATCAGACCAACCAGTCTTCGGCGAATGGTTAGTCTTCGTGGAGATGCAAGGCCACACGTACAACAAATCGTTTGAAGTGCAAAAGTATGGTAAGGAGTGTTTATCTTTTTAAAACAACTGATTCAAATAATTGTAACCACACAATATAGTAAATAGTCATAAAGATGGAAGGTGTAGCACTGACATGGTTCATAATATGCTATTTTTTCAGGAACTCAAGGACCAGGCCGCGCCAAGAGGGCATTGTGGTGCCTAAATAGAGTCACAATGCCCCACTCCCATCCTCTCCCTCCTTGCTGGGCAACAGTCAATTTCGAAAGTGAAAGTGAAACAGTAAACAGCGCACATAAGCGATTGCACTTTATGAGTATCAACAACTGCAGCGATCACAGATTACACACTCACCGCCCCACCACACGGTTGTTTCAGAGTGCAAATGCCCCCCTGATGGAGGTGCCCTGGCGCCGGCTCTGTCAAGGACATTTGTTATTTTGCATATTGTCAACTAAAATGTTATTGTTGACTAAAACTTCCAATTCAGTATGAGTAAAATTGACAGAAACCAATGAATATGATTGATTTTGGTCTGATTTTTTTCTTTTGAACAGTCATGCCAAGGTTTGAGCTCATCATCGAGCCCCCTCCTTACATTCGAGACCTCAATTCATGTGAACAGGTCACAGTCAAGGCAAGGTAAGAGGACAAAAACCTGCTTGACACCTTAAGCTAGTCATTTTACAATGGCCTCCAGTTTCTTACTCACCCTGCCTTATTCCAGGTACACCTTTGGAAAGCCAGTGTCAGGCAAATTAACAGTTAATATGACTGTCAATGGAGTAGGCTACTACAGACATGAAGTTGGCCACTCGGTGGTGAAATCAGTGGAGGTGAGTGCATGATAGAATATTTTTCTGATGAAAAGACTAGCATATGTTCTGCTTGTCTCCATGAGGTTCCTTAACTTGCTCAACCAGTTAAACTTCTTTTTGACCATCTTTACCGGCATAGTTTTGTAAGCATGGCTGCACTGGTCTGCTAGAGCTCTATCCCAAATGCCAGCCTCACCCTTTGCGGTCCACCTCTAATTTCACACTTGTAACGGCATGTAGACTGTTGAGTAGTAGTCCACTGTAATGTCTAGACCAGTGAAAGCTCAGCAAAAAAGACATGTTGTTTCCACAAAGGTGTATTCCATAGCCACTCCTTGTGGTCTTCATGGTCAAAAACTGTCTGCATAAAAAGCACCATTTGGGACAGGGGCAAGATAAACCAGTAACTACCCAGTGTTAACCAACTAGTCCAAGCTAGTCTTTTTAGCACCCTATGCCCTTGTAATAGCTAAAGTAAGATCAAAAGTAAGTAGCAATCAATTTCTTTTCTTCTACATAGATTAAAGGCTCAGCCACTTTCAGCCTCTGCGTGAAGGACATGATGCCCTTAGAGGTTACAGACCATTTCCGAGGTGCAGTGAACATGTGGGTGACAGTAAGCAGCGTGGATGGTGGACAGCAGACCATGTTTGATGATTCAACACCCGTCCACAAGCAGCTCATTGACATCAAGTACTCCAAAGATACTCGCAAGCAGTTCAAACCTGGTCTGCCCTACAAAGGGATGGTGAGAGGAGGATCAGTCTTCTGGTAGAAAAGAGATAATGTTTCCTTTTATGCTTGTTACTAGTCAATGCTAATTTGGAATGATCGTTTTTCTACCACTAATTTCAAATTGTGGTACATTTATCAATGGGAGCTAGCTGGAAAGGAGAGTGAGTCTTACAGTTTAGGCGAACTTAGCCCAGGACGGCATCCTTCAAAAAGCGACAGATATTAAGATTTTTTTTGGTTTCCTCTTACTTTTTCTTCTCTTTATACTCCATTCACCTGGCTGGAAATTAATTGTCTCAGGAAGAGTTTCAATTCTTGGAAAAAACTTCCCTACTTTAAAGTGTGGTATAACTTTCCAACCGTTTATTGCGTTTACTATTTATGTTTTACTCTTTAATTTGTGATACTACTTTTTCCCAGTAGAAGGTATTAAAGGGAAGATTTATGTTTATTTAGTTGACTAACTCAGTTAAGGCCATAAAGAGCAGTTGTTTTTGTTTGTTTAGAGGCTAGGTTAGTAGGTTAATATCCGGAAAATGTGTGGTTTCAAACACTGGAAATGATGTTGCATGAAGTAGTACCATTGTTCAGCAAGGCACTTGACTCCCAAGTTGCTAAAGTGGCAATGGGACGCTTCCTCTAATGTAGGAGTGTCCAAACCTGTTCTTGGAGAGCCACTATCCTGCAGAGTTTAGCTCCAACCCCAACATATCTGAACCAGCTAATCAAGGTCGTAAGACTCACTAGAAAGCTCCAGGCAAACATGTTGGACCTAAACTCTGCAGGACACTGGCCCTACAGTAATAGGATTGGACACCCCTGCTCTAATGTCACTTTCACACTAGAAGTTTTGATCTAAACCTGGGTTTTATTGACCATGAAGTTTGGTTTTTGTTCATTGAAAAGGACGTCTTTCAGGTGAACACCAAGGATCCACATTTGCACTAGAGTAAATCTGGAGTTTGTACAGTATGCTTTGTGAAAGATAGGAATGCAGTCTGAAAGAGAACTACTATTGACTGTTTTCGTATAGATTTTCACCAATAGTTTGGTAGTAGCACCAAATACAATCCAAGTCACAATACCTTCTATTTCAAACTTTCAGATTTAGTTCATTTTATTTCTTCTTTCTTGCAGTCAAAAGTGACTGCCATTGATGGCAGGCCTGCAGGAGACCAGTATCTCCCAAACTATCTGTCCATCAGTAGCTGGTATTCTCCTAGCAAGTGCCATATCCAGCTCTTAAGTCCCAGTGCTCCTCTTGTGGTAAGAGACACTGCCAATATAATTAGTGATGCTTGATAAGATATACAGACATATTTTGTATGTTTAAATCATGGAAGCAACTGTTTGTGTCTAGATTGGACAAGAAGCAGAGATCTCCTTAAAGTCCACCTGTCCCTGTAACTTCACTTTGCACTACGAGATTGCCTCTCGTGGGAATATCGTACAGTCGGGTCAGAGCCATGCCAAGAACATGGCCCACCGTGAAAAGAGAGCTACCGTCACCTTTGACACGAACATTCACACCACTGCCAAACCATCACAAGACTCAGGTCAGTTTTATTGCAATGACTGCAGTATGCCTTTTCAATTTATTTATTGGTGTTTCTTCAAGCACTTTTGGCCATAAAATAGATTTTATTACAGTGTCATTTCTGTCACATATACAGTTGTTGATAACATTCCATCGTTTAAATTAAATAAAATTCATGACTCTTTTTCTTTTGTCTTGCTAAGGATAATTTTACAGCTAAAACTGTATGTATCCTAAATTCAGTTAAATTACATAAATATATAGTTTTTTGCATAAAGTGACAATGACAAAAAAAAATTAATCTTTAATTTCTTTGTCTCTCTAATCTAATAGTCTTTACTTACACTGTTGTCTTATAGGTAATTCATAAAACTGTAGTGAATTTTTTTACTTTTAATTTAAATACCTCGTGCTTTATTTTTCCTTATTTCTAATTTATCACTTTTGTGTACTGTCCATTGTACTAAGAATAATATTGCTATTTTCATGACACAGCGGGCCAGATTTACTAACAGCCAGTGCAAACCGTCTTTTGCCGTTAAAATAGTACTGTCAGGATTTACTAAAGTGAGTGAGGAATTAGCGCTGAAAAGGCTTGGATGCAGTTATTTTTGCACCTGACCTTATTGAATATGCATTTGTAGGAGTTTTCCTTTCAGACGTGAAATTTCTGGGAGGAGAGTATTAAAATGAATCATGTAATGTGATTTACTAACATTTGCGCTTGTCAAATTACTGGTATTTGGCGTGTTGTGCCAAAGAAGCATGTCTTAAAACTGTGACCTTACCCCCTGTGTGGTAAATTCGTTTGGTCATTATGGAAATGATCTGGCTGTGTCTGTGTTCTTTAATATGCGCATTGTCAGTAAGTCACACATAGAGTTTTCCCCTCCCATCAGCGCTTTTATGGAATTGCGCTCTAACGCTAATTTGCCGTGTTTAGTAAATCTGGCCCAATGTTTTGAAACATTAATTAATGAAGCTAATCTTTAGTTCATGAAGGCACTATTCTTCCTCTTTTTCCTCCCCATTTTTTGTCTGTCCATCTTTATGTCCTCTGTCTGCCCAGACTCTGGTGTGTCCTCTTCTCAGGCTGAAACAGACAGCTGCATGTCAGTTCTGCATTTCAACGTGACTCCCGCCATGGCTCCCCTCAGTCGCCTATTGGTCTACTATGTTCGGGAAAATGGAGAGGGGGTGACTGACAGTCTCCAGCTTCCTGTACAGCCCCGTTTCGAAAATGAGGTGAGTTGGTTGAATATATTTCAGCTCACTAATCATTACTCTGGTTTATAATTTTTTAAAGGCACAGTTCTATCATTAACTATGTTTCCATCACTCTATTTTTATGTGCATTTTGAAGTATCGCATCAGAAATGAGTGATGGAAACGCCAAATTTCAAAAAAATCCCTTAATTTGCAAAAACGTTTTTATGTTCGCTTGAGGTGGTTTTTGACTTGTGCGAAAAAGGGTTATTGCGAATAATGGGAGATGGAAACGCATTTTGCGAATAAATTCCTTCATGCGCATCAAAAAAGTCATGTGACTTTGACAACCTGACTAAACAGCGAACCGATCTCGTTCCACAGCATTTGAAATGTTATTATGGGCATTCTGAAATCCCTGAGCAATGTCTGTCGTCAAAGTATTTCTGTATAATTGCCTCCCAGAACTCTCTTACACGACTGTGTTCCCAAACAGCAGCATCTGCCTCCAAAAGTAATGACTACATTTATTGTGTTATTGTGCAAGTAATTTATTATATATGAAAATGACTATATTCAGTGGCTTCTCCTACTTTTCTTAGTGATATGTAGTGCCAGTTTATCAGGAACTGACGATTTTGTTCTCTTTGACTTGTTGAATGGAAATGGTGCTTATTTGCAAATGTTTTTCCAATTTTACGCGTAACTTAAATTCGCATCTTTGGATGGAAACCCAGATTTTGTTTGCACCCTCATGTTGTTCCAAACTCATATGACTTTATTGTCCTTAGGTCTCTCTCTCTTTGTCCACAAACGAGTCGATGCCAGGTAGTCCGGTCAGCATGAAGATCCGAGCAGAGAGTGGCTCCTGTGTGTGTGTCGCTTCTGTGGACAAGAGCATGTATCTTCTCAAACCAGGCTTCCAGCTCACACCTGAGAAGGTCAGTCCTCATCTGAACCTTTGTACCAGTAGCTCTGAAGTTGTCTTAACAGTTTACTGGGTCTCTGGTTTTGCAGGTGTTCAAGGAACTGGCTGAGTTTGATGTATCTGATGCCTTTGGGGTACCCAAAGACGAGGGACATTTTTGGTGGCCAGGTTTGTCATCTCGAAGACGACGGTCCTCTGTGTTTCCATGGCACTGGGACATCACTAAAGATGCCCGTTTTGCTTTTACGGTGAGGACAACACCATCTCCCATTTTTCAAAAAACATAAACCTCTAGTTTAGATATTAAAGGCTAATATGTTCATGTAACTGCGTTGTAGGAGACAGGGCTGGTGGTGATGACAGATATGGTGAGCCTGAATCACAGGCAGAGTGGAGGGATGTACACAGACGAGGCTGTGCCCGCTTTTCAACCACACACCTCCACCTTAGTGGCAGCTATGCACTCCCGATCTGGGACACGGTACACATGCTCGCAGTGTCTGAAATTATAAGGTTAATCTCACAGGTGGTTGTCTCTAAGGTCAGTAAGAGAGTTGTTTCTTATGTCAGTGTGTGTTTTTCAGGGCAGAGAACCGCAGGCGTACGTTCTTCCCAGAAACATGGATATGGCATTGCTTTAATGTCAGGTAGTAAAATATTACTTTGGTTAACTGAAATTATATAGATTTAAGTTTTTTTTATAAGAAATTGTTTTATTTAATCAGTAAATTGATTAAAAGTGACAAAAGACATTTTATAATATTTATTTTATACATATATATGTATATATATATATATATATATGTATGTATGTATGTGGGTCAAAGACGAAAAAGGGTTGAAGCATAAAACAATAAGTGTAGTACTGCTTTAAATTGTTGTTGTTTTTCCCCCAAAAAATTAAAAAGTTTTCTGTTTAATATAATTGCAATTTTGTTTTTGTTTTTCTGAGTAAAAAATAAATACCATACATTTTTCCCTGATTTACAGAAGACACCCACTAAAATGTCATTCAGTGTAACAGTCTTGTCAGGCATATTTACAACAAAAATCAATGTATG
>JAFVLL020003120.1:0-18618 GCA_021397915.2 Tor tambroides | reverse complement strand
ATACTTCCTTCGCTCACAAAATTGTTATACTCTCTCTGTTCCTTTTGTTCGATCTGAATTAGGTAAAAAGGCTTTTATGTACGCAGCTCCGACTGGCTGGAATCTTCTTCAATCGAAACTGAAATTACAAAATTTGCTGTCTTTGGATAATTTTAAAACAGTTATTCGGCAAATGGAAAATGACTCAACGATATGTAACTGTTTTTAAAGGGTCATAAAACCCCCTGTTTCAGCACTGGTTAGTTCTCACCACAGTTTTAAAAAATGCTAAAAAAGTGGGCGTGGTGCACAGCAGAGTGGAGGGGGAAGAGGGTAGACAGACTACACACACAGCTGTGGGTTCAGACGGTTTCATTTCGCTCCCATCGAGTTAAAAATACAAATAAATGCACAGCCATTTACACTCTTCATCGAAAACATATATATGAACGCACTGTTGCACCTCTGATAACATTTTAGGCTTATTCTGTGGCATTTATACAAGCCTTTTGACGGGTTGTGTCACGGAGCTGTAAAAACGGTTACACTCACTAAGTGAATGAATCGCATTTGCATGAACTCTTACAAACCAAAAACAAACAATCTTCTTCGATCCATGAATGTTTCTCTCAGTTAATGTATGCAATCTCACAGTCTGAGCGTCTGTCATAGCAAATCAACACATGCTGGTGTGAATAAGCGAAGCGTCTTCTCATAGGATAAGAACACACAGTCTCATGAATAATTTGATAGACACCGACGCGTCATCGATGTACTATAGTCCATTGACACGTCACAAATTGTGACATCAACACGATGTAGATTTTAAACCCGGAAGATGAAAATAGCACAAAAAAACTTAAAATTAACCTGTTTTCTTCAACAGTTAAAATGATCGGATGCTAACATTGTCTTCTATGATGTGCAACACAATCACCTCTGCTAAAATCTCAGAAAAAGTAGTCTGGGGTTTCATGACCCTTTAAGTGTCTTTAGTTTGTTTGTGTTGTAATATTTGTGATGAAACTGATGTATTGCTGCCCATTTTGGCCAGGACACTCCTGTGAAAGACATTTTTAATCTCAGAGAGTCTCTTCTGGTTAAATAAAGGTTAAATAAAATAAACCTACCCCTTACAGAAAACCTGTTTGCATTGTTACACTTTCAGATAAACATCTTTTACTATTTTAAATTATTTTTTTCCCTCATGGGGGCCGCAGGCCAGTCCCCACAATGTCAAAAATTTCAGGTTTTACTATCCTTGTGGACACATTTGGTCCCCACAATGTAGCATAAACAAGTACAAGCACACACACACACACAATTTTAACATTTTAATTTCATGTCATTTACAGGTTTTAACCACTGATCTATAATAGAATAAATTATTAACAAGCTGTAACCGAAAAATGAAAACTAATTCCACAGTTAATAATTAAATGTGTGAAAATAAAAACAACGACTCGTGACACCAGAAGACACAAGAATACAAAACACTGGAAAGGTCCGGAGCTCCATAAAGTGAATAATGAAAATGATTTATTGACTGTGATCATCTGAATGAAAGGTAATTATGATAGTAATAATAAAATGATAGCTGTGACACTACATTAAGAACTAAATCAACACAAACTGTGTTTGAGAAAAGCACAGAAACACATGGTCACTCAGGACTCACACACACACACACACACACACTGATCTTACTGTCTATATGAGGATTTATCACACACATTTATTCTGACGTTATTTAACTGACAGAAGTTCAGCTGCGGTATTAATGTCATGTAGAGAAGAGAATCTATAACATCTCACTGTTACTGCTTTATCATGCAGCTCCAAGCATTATGGGTAGAATCTCTCATCAATCTATTCTGATTCATCAACAATATTTCTCAGTTTCACAGATGATCCGGATCCAAATCCAAACCCAGGATAGAGCGGCTGAGTGAATGTGGTCTGGACTGTGTGGATGAGGCTCATTGTGTCAGAGACGCTGTAGAAGGACAGAGTTCCTGCACTGTGATCCACAAACACTCCTATTCTACTGCTGATGGACTTTACAGGGAGAGCAGTCTGTATCTTGTTGTGCCAGAATATGTATCTGGAGGGAGAGCAGAACAAACTCCAGGACTGATCATTAGATCCAAACCTACACTCATTACCCGATCCCTTCCTGCTGATGCTCTTATATGACACTGATATACGCACACCATTATTTCCACTCCACTCCAGCTCCCAGTAACAGCGTCCACACACACTCTCTCTACACAACACCTGACGATACACATCAAATCTGTCTGGATGATCAGGATACGACTGATCTCTTTTAGTGACAGTAATCACTCTGTTGTTCTCAGACAGACGGAGGAATGTATGCGCTGTGTTCAGATCCAGAGTGAACTGATGGGAATCTGATGGAGATAAAACACATCAGAATCAGGAATTATGAATCTGTTTGATCTTTTCATGTAGCTGAACTCTTCATGTTCAGTGTATCATCAGTGTCTCAGTACAGATGACCAAAGATCTTTTGCAAATCATCATTTACATCATTTATAAAACTCTTATTTCACCTTCTACAGGAAGAACATGAACACACTCAGTGAGTTTTTCGGTTGTTTTCTTACTGACTTACATTGTAGGAAGTCGTTCCTGGTTCTGGGAACAATGTTGGTGAATGTGACTGTGGAAATCAACAGACATGAACACTGTGATTCTCATGATGTGCATCCATTCCTAACACATTTCTAATATGATGTTCCCCATGATATGAGATGATGATGGACTCGTTTCTGAGAGCAGATGAATCTCCAGGACTTTACCTCTGTCAGATCTTCTTGAACTCCTCTTTGAAAAAATCCTCCAGTTTGTCTCTCAGCTGACGGACAGATTCTTTCAGGTCATCAAAAGAGAAGACAGAAATGAAGAGATCATCACTTACTTCGTAGTTTCAGGAGGTGCTGAGAGAGACTGGAAACTCTACAGAAAACAGAAATCAAAACTCATCAGCTCCACACTTCACTCAATAACCTGCACCAACATCAGATTTGACTTGACTGATCTTTAGTAACTGACCTCAATCCAGCACTTTCACAGCATCAGCTTCATTCTTCTCATATTCATTATATCACATTAGAGTGTAGGATCAGAACGAGTCAGACAAATTAAGATTCGGTCAGAGCATTGAAACATGAGGACCCGAAATTCCACAGAGGCCCAAGAAAACAGGACAATGTCATAAATCAGATCCTTAGTGCCAGCCCGTCTGAAGCAAGTGAACCAACCTGCTCTGTCAGTGAGCAGCTTGCAACATTAAAACAAAAGGAACACTTATTGATAATTCCAACTGAGGAATGAGATTGTCAAATTTGGGCAAGTAATCAAGATTAATGGTCAAAGAGATGCACCACGTGACCATCACATAAATTCACCACAGAAATGTTTGATGGTGAAGACTTATAACCCCTCCCCACCCAAGACATGTGAATCAGCTGAAATTTTCAGGTTCCGCAACATGTCCTTATGCTCTACACAGAACTTCACAGAAGGCTGTCTTTTCCATATGCAGCTAAAATCATCTTAAAAGGACTTATGAGCAACTAATGATTTCTATGCATAACTCCATATTATGTATGTAACCCACACATTTGACTATCATGTTCTAATCACGTAGTGTGTATGTCTTTTCAATAACTATTGAACAGCTTAAGCCTTAAGGGTTCATATTCGTATTTGGTATGTATGAGTTTGAAAAATCATGCTTTAAATGTTTCTTACAATCAAGTCTTCGTCAAAGTTATGATAGTCTTATTATAGAAATCATGTCCAAAATTATATTCTACAAGAGCGGGAAAATTTGGACCATGTGACTGATACCTGATTTATGTATTGGGAGGAGAAACGAGCTAAGATAATATCTAATTGGTCAAGACACCCATTGGGAGGTGTCCAAAAACCGAGTTTAAAAACACCATCAAATCCCTCTCTTCTCTTTTTGCTTCTATTTTAGCCACCGCGTTTTGACGCTGCTTTTTAGTGCTCTTTGAGCGTGCTCTGGCCTACATGCCAGCTGCTACTTAACACCACGATGAGAAGAAAAACCACCTAGTCTCGTTACATCCTTTTATTCTTTTACTTTAGTTTCTTTTCTTTCCGTTGAGTTTCGTGTTCAAAAGTTAAGTTTGCTGCAAAGTCCAGCTCCAACTGCACCTGCTTAAAACTTCAACTAGCAGCGGACTCTGAAACCATCTTCAGCCAACGCCCAGGACTTCACTACAAACGACCACTGAACTGTCAGCCAATCAGCAACCTCGGGAAGCCCCCTTTCTGCAACAAGGACGACTAAAGGGAATCCCTTAACACAAAGGCAATGCAAGCAAGTAATCAACAGATTTTTGCTGAACTGGTGCATTTAATATAAATTTTAGCCTCATTGAGAAACTCAATGCTAGGGTTAATTAAGTGATTGTTGGTTGTTCAGGTCTATGCAATTGCACATATTGCTGTAAACTTGGGATTTCACATTTTCATTCTCTAAACTCATCCTTTCCTCACATTCTCTCTTTCTGCAACTTGTGTGAACGTGTGAATGCGTGTTCATGTGTTAGATTAGTTTACATGTCTTAGATGTATAAATAAAGTCTTATTTATTTTGAAAAGAGAAGTGTCTTGTTTTGTGCTTACAAGTTAATGTCTTAAACTGCCGATCTTGTTACTGTGCTATTTAATAGTGTTTTCACTATATTTTGGATTGTAATATCCAGTGCGGAGTTGATGTTATACGGCTCGTTCAGTGAATCGCTTCCGACTCAGTGATCAGCCGTGAAACAGTGAGTCTGTTCAAATTCCCTATACAATCTTAAATGATTCCCTTTGAGCTAAATTGACCTGTTTCCCTTACATTACATCACAAGAGCTACAGATACTAGTATTTTCCAATTACACTATATGTGAACTTTCTAGGAAATAGTTTTGATGATAAAACATCTGTTAAGAACATAAATGTCCATCTAAGAGCTCAAGCACATCAATGGAGTCTCATTGTAAGGGTGAGTAGATGTGCTCAGGAAAAGCAGCTCAAAGGCTACATTTAGATTGACCATTATTTATAACTTTAGAGTGTATTCACACCAGGAAAGTCCGCTAGTTCACTTGCTTTGGTCCGGACCAAATACAATTTTTTTTTTGTTTGGTGCGGTTCGCTTTCACACTGCCCTTTTTGCAAGTGAACCAGAAATTGTAAACAAAACAACACATGTGCTAGGGTCATCCATTCATTGGTTCATCCATTCAACCGTACCAGAGTTCATTTGGAAGCGGGCCGAGACCACCTCTTCAGCTGGCTCTCGGTACGGTTGTTTGGTGCGCACCCAAGTGTGATTGCTGTATTCACACCTGCCCAAACGATCCTCACCAAAGGGGGAAACGAACTTGAGTTCGATTCAATCAAACCAAATGAGACAGGTGTGAATATACCCTTACATTGAATCTTCACAAAGACCCTTAAGACACAATCAGGTTTAGCTGGGTTTCTATACACTGAAACATTGCTAATATACAGCTTCTCTTTACATGTGGGGCCTTCATGGTCAAATTCAGGCCAATAAAAATCTATTTGATCAAGTTTGAGGATCATCTGATCCAATTTTGATGAACGTTACTCAGAATCGGTACTATCAAGTCTACTGATTTCACCATGATGTAATGAATCAGAAGGAGAAATGAGGTAAAAAGAGTTGAGATGTAAGTCAAGTTTGCTCTAGTGGTTTTTGAAAGCTAAATGTATCTTCCAGAACAAAGAACTCAGAGAAATGGTTCCTAAAATATTTTCAGAGCCATTTGTAAGTGGCGTCTCTTTCAAATGAAGATGATCAGATGAGAGTCTGACTGATGATTATATAATAAGACACTAATAAACTGTTTTCTGTTACAGCAGGATCTGCTCAAGTCCTCTATGATGCTGTTCTTCTAGATCTGTGTTACCTGCAGGAACTGGATGTGATCCTGTGTGTGTGAAAGCTGCTCCAGCTCAGCGTCTCTCCTCCTCAGATTATTGATCTCCTGCTCCAGTCGCTCCAGTCGTCCTTCAGCTCGACTCACTGCAGCCTTTTCCTGATCTCTGTTCAGCCGTATCAGCTCAGAGCAGCTTCTCTCAATGGAGGGCATTATCTCAGTAAAGATCCTCTCACTGTCCTCCACTGCTGTCTGTGCAGAGCGCTGTTAGGACACACAGTGATTCAGGTTTCAGTGGGTCTGAACTGAGACTGAGACAAACTTCTCTTCTTCTCCAGACTCACCTTATGAGACTCCACAGCCTCTCTCAGCTGCTGAAGATCTTTCTGTCTCTGCTGGATTCTCTGCTGGAACGCCTTCTGCTTCTCCTTCAGCTGATTCTGCAGGACAAACGAATGATAGTGAATCTCACAGAAAACTTTCATGTGAACAGATGAATCCAGGAAAAGTGGAGCTGATAACAAATGGGTGTAGGTTCAAACTCCAGAAGGGATGATTGGTTACAATCATCGAAAAATGAATTATGATGAATAATAAGGCCTATTTCACACTGCAAGCGTAAGTATCATGAAAGTGAAACTGAAACAGAAACACTGTCAGTGTGAAGCTCTATGTCTGTGTAATTAAGCTGCAGCTCTACACAGAAAATAAACAGAGTATTGGATCACTACACTATTTATCACTAGTTTTTAATACCTGTTTCTCTGTCCTCTGTGCTGCAGCTGATACAGTGTCGTGGTTTTTATGTTCATCCATCGTACACAGCACACATATACATTTCTGGTCAGTGCAACAGAAAACCTCAAGGATCTTGTCATGTTTCTGGCAGATCATCTCCTGCAGTCGTCCAGTGGCATCAGTCAAATTGTGTCTCTTTCCTTTAAACCAACTCTCATGTTGTTCAAGGTGATTCTGACAGTAAGAGTTCAGACACATCAGACAGGACTTGACGGCTTTGTATTTTCTTCCAGTACAGACGTCACACTGCACATCTCCAGCTCCAGCATCACAGTCAGCAGGACGTTTCCTCTTCCTCAGTTTCTCCACCACTTCAGCCAGCATGGTGTTCCCAGCTAAAGCAGGTCTTGGACTGAAGGTCTGTCTGCACTGAGGGCAGCTGTAGACTCTCATCTGATCCTCCTGATCCCAGCAGTTTGTAATACAGCTCTTACAGTAACTGTGTCCACACTGGATGGTCACTGGATCCTTCACAAGATCCTGACACACTGGACACAAGAACTCATCCTGAAAAACTCTGGCTTCTGCCATTTTACTGCTTGAATACAGAGACAAACACACAACAGCTCAACTGCACTTCAGTTTCTCTTTCCCTGAACACGTGTTTCCTGGTTCTGTGTTTGAGTAATGTGTGTAAAACTGTTGTGTGTGTGAATCTGTAAAGCAGGTTCCTCTTCCTCATTATATATGCAGACATTGTTTATTTAGTAGTTTCCACTTTTTTGTTATATCTTGTATTATAAAATGAAAATGTGGAAAATTAACCTTTTTTTAAATAAAAAATTAACTCAAGATGAAGGAACACCCATTTACAGAAGGAAATATCATGGTGGCTGCATTTACACTTGGTATTAATATGCGATCACCATGATCTGATCAAGCAGATTAGATCATCAGTCAATCGGACATGGCGCATTTACATTTGGCAACATCAAATGACTTCTCTATCTAGATAACAGATTGGATCTGTCTTTCCTGCACAATATTTTAATAAGTCTGCAGATATGGCACAGTGCAAAGATGATCTGAAGTGGTGTTTTTTTTTATGCCAACTGGGGTGGGGAAAATGCACTTTCATTACAGAGAATGAGTGGTTCTGCAACTTTCAGGTACTTTCCTCCATCATTCTTCTGACAGTTTGGGAGAGAGGCTGCGGGGTTTTCCATGACATTGACTTGCGAATGCAGACATGATGGCTGGTTTCTATAACATGTGAACATATCCCCTATCATATTCTATAACAAAAAGAATCAGTGTGCCTTACTATCACTAGTTTTATTTTGATTTCCCGAATCTGCTGCTAGCTTTTAGACCATTAGCATCGCCAGAGCGGTTGCCGTAAATCTTGCTTAAATTGTTTACAATCTATTCACACACAGAACCATTGTTTTACTTACTGTTACTTGCTTTTATGGCAGATGTGTGTCTGTCTTTGAGTGCAGGAGTGCAGCTCGAGCTGGAGGCCATTGAGAAGCAGATCCATGATCTGCTAGAGAAGCAGGCCCAGCTGCGTGAGCAGAGAGCCGCACTGGAAACATCCAGTAACACTGCCTGTGTTACTGCCTGCACAGACCCAGTGCACCCAGGATACGATCTTCCCAGGTCTCCTTCACTCTGGCGCTGGGACATGCTGGGACACCACGGACCTTGGGTGCACCAGCAGCGGAATCACGTCTTCAAGCCCCGGGCGAGGACTTCTCCCCCACCGCAGCCTCCGGTCTTCGAGATCTCCATCCGGAACCATTTCGCTTCCCTTTGCATGACGGAACGCGAGACGCTGTGATCGTCAGAGACTCCATCGTTGGGAATGTCCATGCTACGTTAGCTGAAGGTAAAGTGCACACTCACTGTTTCCCTGGCGCATGTGTTTTCAATGTTTCTGCGCAGATACCGGCAATCCTGAAGGGCGATGAGAGCATCAGAGCAGTCATGCTTCATGTGGGGTGGGGGTGAATGACATCAAGCTGCGGTAGACGGAGACACTGAAGAGAGCCTGATCGAGACAGCAGCACAACGTCCGCGACAAAGATCATTGTGTCAGGACCGCATCCTACATTGTTTCTCGAATAGTGAGGTCAAAATATAAATTTAATGAATGAGTGATGAATTTATATAGTGCTTTGTTGTGTATTGCTGTACACCCAGGGATGGGCAGTATTTCAAATACATGTATTTAAAATACCTATATGAAATACAAAATACTATTTTGTATTTTGTATTTTGTATTTTCATACCTTTGAAAAAAATCAAATGTATTTTGTATTTAAATACATTTAATCTTAGTATTTTTGTATTTTCAAAATACATAAAATACTTTTTGCCAATCAACCTCTTTATTAGACTGCTGGTTTCCTGTATCAACTAGTTCAAACCTCAAACATGCCACTTTCATGCTTTTCCTGGGAAAATGTTATTAAAGTCAAAATCATAGATATTTAAGATATTTAATTCTGAATAAAATGTAGCATCCCATTTGTTGACAACTATCTCATCATTCACAGTGCTATCTTTGCAGTTAGCTTGTTGATGATTCTGGATTTTCAGTTAAATACATGCTGTTTTGCTGTGTATAAACCATATCAAATGCTTGAAATGGTTATTGCACTACTATGTGCATGACTTTAACATTAAAACAAGGTGATCTTGCTTTTGTGGGAAAAAAGCATTCCTGTCTCAGCAGGTAAAAAAAAACCCTAGCAAGGAGAGCATAGCATTAGCACTAGTCAGTCTCGTTAGGTTTTTTTTTGGTCAGATTTTAGTTTTATCAACTAGTCAGATGTGTTCATTAAACTTTAATCATTACTGCTTGCTATGGCGATATGACAATATAAATGTTGGCGATGATGTAAAGTGTAAATCAATTGAACTTTTTCTATATCATTTCCGTATCATCATGGTATGCAAATATATCTGTGGAGCTTTTAGTGGGCAGGAACTATTGACATGTCAGAGTGATAAAAAAACATGGATAAATGAGTAATAAGCAGCTTTCTGTGTGTGTGTACCCCAAGACAAAGATAACTATAATGCTAATAATAAAGATTTTTTTAAAAATTGTTCTAAGGGCATACTCACACTAGGCACAGCTGCCTTGTACTAAAGCCCAAGCGCAATTGTCCTTTCGCTAACAGACAGATATCGCAGGATTATTACAGAGGCAGTTGAGGATAATGGTGGAATTTCCAGCTTTACTACAATACCTGTTCATCAATAAGATGCGAACCAGACCCATTATAAATCTAAATGTACTCGAATGAAATTAATTGAAAATTGTGATATCCAAGTAGTTATAAAGATTTTTGCTGTCATAATGATAACAATAGCGCATACAAAAATAGTACATTAAAGGTGGGGTAAGCGATTCTGGAAGCCCATGTTGATATTTGAAATCACCAAAACAAACACGCCCCTACCCTTATAGGGTCTCGCCCCTGTTTTTGTAGCTCCGCCCCACACATACGTAGCCTACGCAACCCATGCAATGATTAGTTCTGTGAAACGAAGCAAAACCAATGTTACACCGTGTCTACACTGGACGCGAGCGGCGCGACAAAATACTATAGACGGTTTCAACGGCAACAACATAAACAAACGTTACTGCACATGCACGCTTTTGTGGCCCTAACTTAACTTCCGGTAGACATCCAAATAGAATCAATAACAACAGCTAAGTCCCTCTAGATTAGATTATTTTTTGATGACAAGCAAAATAAGTTTGCAGCGTAAATCAGACGGACTGATTAAAAATGCAAATTCATTCTCTGCCAGCAGGAGGCGCTTTAAAGCGGGAGAAGTATAGGTTTCCCCGGTAAAGGCTTACGGCTGTAGACAAAGCAGTGCTGAGCTTACAAACACTGCTTTATCAGGCATTACATGCAAAATGAAATGAAAATAACATCGAACATTTTCTAAAGACAGTGTTCCTTCAGAAATACAGTGATATAAAAACACCCGCGCCTCGTTTTGATTTTTAAACGTGCATTACGTGCTCATGTTATTCAACGAAGCCTTTTGGAAAATCGGTCAGTTTTAATATCGTAGCCACAAATAAATAAATGTATGGGAAACACAACCCACAACATAACAACCTAAGCCCAACTTCATTACTCATCACTTTAACTTTAACTGCATTTGTAGCCGGTGCCACTAACCAGACCGATAAACAAACACAGACCGGAAGTTTACTTCGGGCCAGGCGCGTGCGCCCGATGAAACCGTCTATAGAAATCATTATAATCAGTGATGCTGTCTACACGGGATGCTGCGTGGCACGACAAATCCCAGACAGAAAACTGCTGCCGCGTTCTATTTATGACGTGCTGACACAAATTTCAAATTATTTTCAACGGTCGCTTTATCGCGTCCAGGCAGACATTAGCTGTTGCAGCGTGGCGCGTCCAGTGTAGACACGGTGTTACTAACCTATCGAGGAGAAACAAAGCAACCTCGGCGTTCGATCGCAGGCCTTCCGCTCCTTGAGTTCTCTCCAGCACTGGAAAGCTGATCCGATATTTACACGGGTCCTAATTCTTGCCTTATCGTTCCACAGACGTTTTCCTCTTTTGTTTTTTATCCGCCATCTCTTTCTGTCACTCAGCTCAGCTGTTCAATGAACGCTCTCTCCTTCACATCATGACACGCCCCTTACTGCTGATTGGCTACAAGTTTGTTTTGGTACTCGGCCCCGACTCTAAAGCGTTTTTGAAAAATTACATACCCCACCTTTAACTGTTCCATGCTCCAGCGCGGTTAGTGGTCACACTACATGCGTACCGCACCCGAGCCACCTCTTCAAGCGGGTTATGGTTAAACGAACCGCACTGGACACGGTACAGAGCAGTCACACTTGTGAAATGAACTGGACTTTGGGGGTCAATCGCGCTCAAGCACGGATCAGATCCCCTGTGAGTACATCCTAAATCTAAGTGAATAGCAGATAGCACACCACAACTATAACCATAACAGCAAAAAAATGATGAATGATAAAAACATTGACAGCCAATTGGAATAATTTCTGCTTTAAAGAGCATTTGAAGTGACAGATGACACAACTGTATTGTATACTTAGAATACACTAATACAGTTATCTTTATAATTATCGTTCTTGGTGTAAACAGGCCTTAATAGTGTTACTTTACTGGATGGCCAATTTCAAATGTATTTTGTGTATTTTCAAAATACAAAATACTGTATTTGTATTTAAATACTGTCACAGATCAGCCAGGCTCTTTCACCAACCAATCACGTCGCACTCCTTCACCAGAATTCTAATCACCTGCACCTGCACCTCATTGGATCACTCATCAGACACCCCATAAATACACACACCTCACCTCACTCCAGTGTCCGGTCTCGTATTTACGAAGAGGACTACTATCTCTGTGCTATGCAAGTTACTTACCTGATCGTTTACTTACCCGCAGTGTCTCCTTCCCGATTGTGTGCTCCTGTGATCTCCAGTTTGTGCTTCCACGTTCTCCCCGTCTGCCGTGGATGTGAGGTGTGTGCTCAGCTCTGTCTTCGGGTGGTCTGTCAAGAGAGGAAACTCAAGTTCACGGATCTCTATATATCCCAGGATTCCAAGTACTGCTGTCTACTCACCCTCTGCTCATATTCTGCCAATAAACTGTCAACCTTTTTATTAACACGCTGTCTAGTCCCTCTTCCGTTACAAATACATTTTTCCACACAGTATTTTGTATTTTTATTTTAAATACATTTTGATGTATTTGTGCCCATCTCTGTGTACACCCAAAGCGCTTTACAATAATGTGGGGGGTCTCTCCTCAAACCACCACCAGTCTGCAGCATCCACTTGGACGATGCGACGGCAGCCACAGCACAACGGCGCCATTGCGCTCACCACACACCAGCTACAGGTGGAGAGGAAAGAGAGATAGAGCCAATCAACTGGATGGGGATTATTAGGAGGCCATGACTGACAAGGGCCAATGGTAGAAATTCAGCCAGGACACCGGGGTTACACCCCTACTCTTTACGAGAAGTGCCATGGGATTTTTAATGACCACATAGAGTCAGGACCTCGGTTTAACGTCTTAAACATGAAAAATGCAAAACAAATGAACAAAAACAATTTTTAAAGCTTGGGCTCCTAAACATTAGATCACTTGCACCCAAAGCAGTTATTGTAAATTAAATGATCTCAGATAATAGTTTTGATGTACTCTGCTTGACTGAAACCTGGCTCAAATCAAATGACTATATTGGTCTAAATGAGTTTACTCCACCAAGCTACTGTTATAATCATGAGCCCTGTCAGATTGGTCGTTGCAGCAATATATAGTGATATTCTCAATGTTGTTTAACGAAACAGGATACAGGTTTAACTCATTCAAAATACTTCTGCTTAATAAAGATGGTTTAAGATTACTCATGCCTCCTGCGTTTTCCCTGCAATGACCTACTGTGACAGAACACCTGACCAAAAACAGTAAGCGGCGCCCCTTCTCCCTGTTTTGTTTCCGTTTTTGAAAGAGTTTTTGTTTCCCCGTTTTTTTCCCTCCGTGTTTCTCCACCCTAGCCCGCCGAGATCTCCCACTCGTGGAGTTTGCGGGGGAATTCTGCAGGATTGCCGCGAGTTCTGCGAGTCCGCTGGCCGCTCAGCAGTCAAGCCCGCCGGCTTCGGCTCAGTCAAGCCCGCCAACTGCGACTCACTCAAGCCCACCGGCCACTCCGAAGTCAAGCTCGCTCGTCATCTCCCTCTCCTCAGCCCAAAAGAGGAGATTGCGGGCTGTGGGCTCCAGCCCCAGAGTTCGCTCCAGTGTCGGCTCCAGCTCCAGAGTTTGCGCCAGTGTTAGCTCTAGTCCCTGACCCGAGTCGAGAGATGGCTCTAGCCCCTGACCAGAGTCGAGAGACGGCTCCAACCCCAGAGTTTGCTCCAGTGTTGGCTCCAGCCCCAGAGTTTGCTCCAGTGTCGGCTCCAGCCCCAGAGTTCATTCCAGTGTCAGCTCCAGCCGCAGAGCGCCCTCAAGAGCCCGCTCCTCCAGAGGGCCATCCTGTTCCCGCCCATTTTAACATGGTGGACAGCTGCTGTGCACTAGGATGCCAGAACATGCAGGGGAAAGCTAGGGTTGCCAATCACCCCGTATTAGCAAAGACGTCCCGTATATTGGGCTTAATTTATGTGTCCCGTACGTGACCTCCCTTGGCCAGTTTCTCACCCCCTCACGCAGTATTCATTAAGTAAATCAGAAAGTCCTGAACATAACTGTTCAAGGAAGGCTGCAGAATCCTCTGCCGGCTGGCCGCTCCCGCTTTACAATAAGCGGCGCTCGCGCTAATAATGCTAATATAGATCGAATGCAAAACTTTACGGGTATTCAAGGGCAGGCTGTAAGATGGCTTAGTCCAGTGGTTGCCAACCTGTCGATCGCAATCGACTGGTAGATATTCATCACTGTCCCAGTAGATCCTGAGAATAACAGTAAAATATGTACAAAAATACATTACATTTCTCCATTTTGTACTGTATTTTTGTACTCATTTGTCTGTTATTTTCGGGAGCAACTGGGACAGTGATAAAGAAACATATATCACTCCTGAATCTGTAAACAGGATGTTAACAGAGGTAGAGACACTGAAGATGGATGCAAAGAGGAGAAAATACTGTAACGGGCAGAATAGCTCACTGTTCACAATGGTCGAAATATTGGAAGAAAATATAAATATTGAATTTGGGGTGTGGGGTTATATTAATACATCGCTAATGGGAACTGACTGTCTTGAAAAAAGTTTAGATAGCAATGCCATTTACTATTTGGACCAAAAACAGTACACAGAATCTCTTAGATTACAGTTTGCATCTAGACGGATGTACTGTTACTTCCTCTACAGTCAAAAATCTGGGTGTTATATTAGACAGCAAATTGTCTTTTGAAAATCATATTTCCTATGTTACAAAAACAGCATTCTTCCATCTTAGAAACATTGCCAAGAAGCGGAACATGCTACCTGTTTCTGATGCAGAAAAGCTAGTTCATGCATTCACGACCTCTAGACTGGACTATTGTAATGCACTGCATAATGGTTGTCCTGCATCTTCAATAAACAAGCTACAGATAGTCCAAAATACAGCTGCTAGAGTCCTTACCAGATCAAGAAAATATGATCATATTATGATCATATTGATTATTTTACAATCTCTGCACTGGCTACCTATTAAGTTCCGTATCAGTTACAGAATATTACTACTTACTTTTGGTGTTGTTTGGATTCCGATACCAGTATCGGAAATTCCACCGATACCACAAAAAATTCTGCCAAAAGTATCGGTGAGTATTTGAACACATGTACTGATCCGATAACATTTTCTTAAACAAGACCTAGTTATGCCTGCTAGCTTTGCTTAACACTGCATATCGGAAATCAATTCTTCTTCAAGAAGAAATGCATATGTGCTAGCAGTATGTCCGCAGTTTGGCAGTATTTCAGACTGGACCAACCAGCCAGTTAAACGGCGACATGTCTCATATGCTATACTACAATTTCGAGGGGTGGCACAAGTATTAGCAACTTTAACACGAGTAACTTAATAAAGCATTTGAAGACGTGTCACCCCGTAGAACACGGTGGTTAAACAAATACTAGGGCAGAGAAGGATGAGCCGTGCCGGACTCAACAAACTTTGGAAGCTTCATTCAAATGAAGAGAAAAGTTTTCACAAGACAGCCAACGAGTGATAAAGATAACCGACAAAATTATTGTGTTTATTGTTCTGGATGACCAGCCGCTGTCAGTGGTCGAAAATGTGGGATTTCACCGCTTAATACCATGGATTTTACCGAGGAGGAAGCTAATGATTACGAGGTAGGCTATTAAAAGAAAAGTTCAGGCGTTACTGTGAACCAAAGGAAAGATCTAACATATCTAAGACACTTGTTCTTCACTCGTGCACAGGCACCAGATTAACTGATTGATGCATATGTGACAGATTTAAAAAATAAGTCTAAAGAATACGAATTCGCACAGTTGACAGAATCACTGATCCGAGACCGCATATAAGGTTTCTGTGACTTCTCACGAGATCTCGGCAAAAAGTCTCACGATAGAGCTGTTCAATTCCAGGTTTTTCGGAGTCGGCTCCTCGACTCCGTTTAGAGTGACTGTCCAAATTAGTCTAATTTAGTGGTGGTGACATTAGGCTACCTTTAAATGAG
Organism: Tor tambroides; assembly: GCA_021397915.2. Classification (NCBI taxonomy): domain Eukaryota; kingdom Metazoa; phylum Chordata; class Actinopteri; order Cypriniformes; family Cyprinidae; genus Tor; species Tor tambroides. The sequence continues at coordinate 2,710 of JAFVLL020003120.1, read as the reverse complement.
CTATCAACGATCAACATTGTTAGCTGTTGCCGACACCTAACTTTACATAGGAAAAAGTCAGAAAAAAAGGCCGTGGTGGATCATTATATCAGAATTAAATAAGGTATTCTTTAATGAATTCGTCAGATTATAATTGTCCGGGGATGGCGCTATATTGTTTTAAACAGCATTAAAAATAAATACAACACATACAAAAATATATACGAATGTAAAATTATTGATTTGTTTATTCGTGTTTATCATCGCAGTGATCGTTTCTCAAGTGTTTTTGCACCGAGCCTATATTTGTTGTGCTGCACACGCTGAATTAAAGTGACAGCATTGCTCATGGTAAAATTAACACGATTGATACAAAATGTATTAATTACACCATAAATCCAAATAAGTTGGCCTAAAGTCTGTTTTTTAACTCGGCTTTTTTAGCAATAGGGGTAAAGCAAGGAAAAAGTACCCTTTTAAAAAAAATACAGCAACATAGATGGCACTCATGGAGTTAGAAAAATAAAGTTCTTTATGACCAGCAGGATTCTAATAAGGATGTAATGCAAAAGAAAAGGCACGAGATGGCTGTTTCTGTCAATGGTAAGTTTTAATTTAAAATGTTTGTGATAGCCTACTACCTTTTAACGTACGAAAAGTAGACTGCAGGCTGTGTTTACATGTTTTGCCACTTGCTTGAGCATCTTAATAATATACAGAAGTCATTTTAATATCTTGTGCTTAAATGTGAGTATGTCTATGAAAAATTGTATTACTGTGTAAAAATTAAAATAATGGTGGTAAATAGCCGTGGATCATAGCACACTACAAACATGTGAAAGCACAATGAGCCCATGTTGCTTCTGCAACGCATACGAACTGCATACGAACCGCATACGGATTGCACTCCAAACGGATCCTCGCTTAATTTCGTTTACTCTTTGCTGATATACTGCACTCAACTGGCATTCACTAGGGATTTGAGAATCAGTGAAGATATCAGCGATTTCAGAGTCGACGTACAACGAGAGTCGACTCTAGAGCTATTCAGACTATTTAGACTCCCCATCCCTATCTCATGATTTATTTCCAGAACATGAAGCATGATGGGATATACTAAGCCTATCTCGAAAAAATGCCAAAGCACAGTGCCCTTTACGCACACTAAATCCACACTCGAATATTGCTCTGGAGCGGTGTTGGAGTGTGGATTTAGTGTGTATTAAGGGCACTGTGCTTTGGCGTTTTTAAGACCTGGGACATTCTTGCGCACTTAAGTGTCTCAAGTGGCCAAGACCGCAATTGTGGGTATTTGGACAAGGCAACTGAAGCTAAGATTGAGTTCAAAGTTATCGAGACTCACCTGCCATTCTGCCTAAAAGACAGACAGCTAATGCGAAAGCTCTACTATGATCGAGGAGCAAGAGACCTACCTGCTCTGAAGGGAGGAGAAAAGGTGAGATTGACAGCAGAAAGTCACTGGCAGCCAGCTGTCGTGGTGGAAAAGCATGAAAAGCCAACGTCATTTATTAATATCTTTGGACTCTTAATCAAGTAAGCCTAAACAACTAACACGAGTTACCAACAGATATCACAGACATTGCTAATATTGCAAATTCTGAGGAAAACCATACTAGGTAGGGTTGTGGAGTAACTGATGCTACTGTATGAGATGTACCTTTCACATATCTTTTTTTATTATTATTGCCAAACTTATAATTACATATAAGATCAGGGAAAGATGGTTGTATCTTACAGTAACAAATTATAATGACCAAAAAAAAAAAAAACAACAGAAAAAAAATGTCATGGGTTTGCATTCATCATGTGAGATTATAAACATAGAAAAAAAAGCATGACAAGGTTAAATATCTTTGAATAATTCATCGCAATGCATTTTTTTTAACCAGAGGGCTGAAACAAGAGAGTTAAATTCAACAAGAAAAGAAGAAAACAAAGGAGATTTAAGCCACTTTTGGATTTAATTTTTTTATTTATTTTTTTTTATTGAAATTAATAACACATTCAAGAGCTAACGATTTTGGGTTTTCGTAATAAAAAATAATATCTTTAAGGATTAAACTGTGGGTCATATTAGTAGGGTTAAAAATATAAGAACTTCAATCAATCCAAAATGTTTTGGTTATAGTACAATCACAAAATAAATGGGCAGCTGTTTCTTCAACAAGACCACAAAATGAGCAAATTTCATCAACATCAAAATATTTACAGAGTTAAACCTGTCGCTCATATTTTTAAGTTGTTGCAATTGTTATAATGTCGTAGGTCACATGATAACGTCAACATGGCGGATGATGTCAGGAGCGCATTCATTCTTAATGAGATTTGGCTGTAGGGTACGTACGCTTTTAGCACTCGTTAAGTAAGTACTTATTGAAATTAAGTACCTACTCATTGAGTATGTGGTTTCGAACGCAGCCAGTACATTAAAAACTAAATGACTGATTTCAATCAACACAAACAGAGAAAAGCACAGAAACACATGGTCACTCAGCAGGACTCACACATACAGAAGTTCAGCTGCGGTATTAATGTCATGAAGAGAAAAGAAGAGACTCTATAACATCTCACTGTTACTGATTCATCATGCAGCTCAAAGCATTATGGGTAGAATCTCTCATCAGTCTATTCTGATTCATCAACACAGTTTCACTGATGATCCGACATTAACCCAAAACCCAGGATAGAGCGGCTGAGTGAATGTGGTCTG
>JAFVLL020003119.1:0-10058 GCA_021397915.2 Tor tambroides | reverse complement strand
CCACTGCATTACAGCTTACATTACAGTTATCGATTGCACTCAGTATTTTACAGGTTTATGCCCAGCAGCTCTCTTTTCCATTGTCTCCTCTTAAATGTTGGTGTTAGCTATACAGTACTTCCTGGTTACTGGACATTGACATCATCTGCCCTCACTTCTCCCTGGCCATTTGCGCAAATAGGCCAGGCTGTGGCTGAAACACCAGCTCCTCCCTCTCTTTGGCATACCGTTGCCATAGGAACCCATATCACCCTCTTACCAAGCCAAAGCACATCAGATCTGGGTGTTGATTGAGTTCCTTCACCCATCAGGGATTTCTTAGGAATCCCATATCTGTGCTTCTAGACGTAGGTGGCGACATGTCGACTTGTACAGACAGAAAACTTCTCATCATGCCTTTGGCCTGGTGCTTGTCGCATATCAGTTCACAGTGTTTTTCATCATTTCTCAAATCTCGGAATTTGAGGGGGAAGGGTGAATTGTGGGTAAGCAGGATCAGTTCATCCAGCAGCACTAATTAATTTCATGAAATAACTCAATGAGAGACTGGTGAAATTTGTATTTAATTGTGTCTGTCCTCATTTGTTCATCTTGTGTAGTTTGGTTTCTGTGTGTGCTTTGCAGATTTGTGTATGTGACCGCTGGTTGTCTAGCTTTCACATGCTGCGTTGAGCTCTTGCCTGGGGCACATTGAGCATGCTTGCAGTGAAAGGGAACAATACAGGTGACATATGAGATACTCTGGCAAATATGCCTGATCTGCACCGCTATCTACATGACCCAGTTACACACGCTCACACACACTTGTACTCTCACCTCCACAGCATAATACACCACATATGTGAATATTTTCTCTTTATAGTTAGTGCTGATGGGTTTAAACTGACTTGTTGTTGTAGATTCAAGGGCATGTTCATATAGTACGAAAATAAGTGATGGAAAATGTGAATGTGATGGATTTCATATTATTTGAAAAATTTGAAGCCTTTTTTCTGGGTTTCAATGTTGGCATAGATTGTGTTTTGACATTTTGGTCATCATCATTTAAGGTTCTTCAATGCCGTTCAAAAGTCAACAGTATTAACTTATTTCTTTGAAAGAAATGAATACTTTTATTCAGCAAAGGATGCATGGCCAAAAGTGACTAAATACATTTAATATTATGTTACAAGATTTCTATTTCAACTAAATGCTGTTCTTTTAAACCTTATATTCATTGAAGGACATGATTAAATTTTAAAATATATTAAAATGGAAAAGTAATATTTCACAATATTAGTGTTTTACTGTACTTTTGATCAAATAAATTCATCCTTGCTGAGCATAAGAAGCTTCTTTCAAAAAATATTAAAAACTCATACTGACCCCAAACTTCTAAGACATATGTTTAAAAATGTTTTTCTAATAAACTTTAGGCATCTTAACAGCAAATTATGCTTGTTAATGTTATTAATTTCTACTGAGAAAATCTCACTTTTTAGTATCTCTGAGAGTATAGAAAGTGTGTAAAGCTCCATCTAGTGAAGGTAGGGAAGGCGAGCAAGGGTGTTATGGATTGGTTTGGGGGTTTAAATGTGTGCAGATTCGTGACTTCTTCTCCTAAATAAATGCTCATATGGCCCAGAGTGGGGCCAGAATTTCCCATCATCACCATCATCATATCTGCAGTCATCTTCTCTGCAGGAGCCGGCAACAGACTCGAATCCTCTCAGCACCCTTTTCACACTCTGCGTGTTCACACTCACACACACACCATTGCACCGTGTGTGTGCACTCATTTTATGCCGAGATTAAATCAAAGTAATTCACACCTCATGATGTTTGAGACACAAAGACTTGTAGTCTGTTCCTGTGCCCACAGTTACATGAGCGTTTTATCTCCAGACGGCTGTTTTCGTTTTGTCTGATCTCTTTTTGTGCTATTTACTAAATTAAAGCCGTGAAGCCCTCTAAGGACCTAGTGTTTATTCAAACTGAATTCCAATCAGACCTTCAAAGGCTCCCATTATTAGTCTATATCATGAATTATGCACAATTAGCCTCGGTGTGGTGTCTTATTAGTAATTCATGGAGCTCTGAAGGTTTCACTCAGAGCCGGTGCGTTTGCAGAGCTGAATGTGCTCGTATGGCCACGTTCGCGTGTGATTTTGAGTGTGAATGGGAGCCGTGCGTGCCGCCCCGCTACCATGCTGAGGCTCTGCTGTTGACAGATGGACGTAGGAGGACCGTTGCTGAGCTCGAACTGTCTTAGAGAGAGAGTAAGAAACGGATGAGGAGAGTATAAAGGAGGAGAGGGAAGAGAAAATGTTCCTCAATGTTTAATCATAGCTTTAGATTCATTTAGAAATCAGTGTTACTGTGTTTAAAACTTCCTGGACCTACTTTTGATTTCCCAAGTGCAGGGACTGTCTTCAGTCGCAGTATTTCTTTCTCTTCACGCATCCCTACAGAGAAGTCTCAGTTCCCTATCCTCTAGTCAAATCAACAGTCCTAATAGGACTAACGGCTTAATGTAATGAACTACATGAACACAGCTTCACTCCTTTCATTTTTCATTATTAAAGTAACAGGCCGCCTTTTTCGTACGGTCTGGGATTGACGCATCATTTTTATATTTAGTCCTGAGACACAGATCCATAAATCGCAACCACCTCCACGTATAACGTTAGTGCTGGATGTACAAGGTGGAAATCTAGCATGAGCTGTCTTCCCAGTGCATCATATAACAAATTCAACTTCATGTCATATTAAAGGGATAGTTTACCAAGAAATGAAAATTCTGTCATCATTTACTCACCCTCATGTAATTCCAAACCTGTATGACTATGTTTTCTGTGAAACACAACAGAAAAAATAGTTTATTTTCCCATATAAAAGTTAATGACTTTCCAGTGACTTGCGTACATTGAATGGACAAAACATTTTTTGTTCTGCTAAACAAAGTCGCACCGATTTGAAAGAAAATGCGGGTTAGTAAAGGCCTGTTTACACTGAAGGACAGTATCTACAAACCCGATTCCAAAAAAAGTTGGGACACTGTACAAATTGTGAATAAAAACAGAATGCAATGATGTGGAAGTTTCAAATTTCAATATTTTATTCAGAATACAACATAGATGACATATCAAATGTTTAAACTGAGAAAATGTATCATTTTAAGGGAAAAATAAGTTGATTTTAAATTTCATGGCATCAACACATCTCAAAAAAGTTGGGACAAGGCCATGTTTACCACTGTGTGGCATCCCCTCTTCTTTTTATAACAGTCTGCAAACGTCTGGGGACTGAGGAGACAAGTTGCTCAAGTTTAGGAATAGGAATGTTGTCCCATTCTTGTCTAATACAGGCTTCTAGTTGCTCAACTGTCTTAGGTCTTCTTTGTCGCATCTTCCTCTTTATGATGCGCCAAATGTTTTCTATGGGTGAAAGATCTGGCCTGCAGCCTTGCCATTTCAGTACCCAGATCCTTCTTCTACACAGCTATGATGTTGTAATTGATGCAGTATGTGGTCTGGCATTGTCATGTTGGAAAATGCAAGGTCTTCCCTGAAAGAGACGACGTCTGGATGGGAGCATATGTTGTTCTAGAACTTGGATATACCTTTCAGCATTGATGGTGCCTTTCCAGATGTGTAAGCTGCCCATGCCACACGCACTCATGCAACCCCATACCATCTGAACTGAGCGCTGATAACAACTTGGGTTGTCCTTGTCCTCTTTAGTCCGGATGACATGGCGTCCCAGTTTTCCAAAAAGAACTTCAAATTTTGATTCGTCTGACCACAGAACAGTTTTCCACTTTGCCACAGTCCATTTTAAATGAGCCTTGGCCCAGAGAAAACGCCTGCGCTTCTGGATCATGTTTAGATATAGCTTCTTTTTTGACCTATAGAGTTTTAGCCGGCAACGGCGAATGGCACGGTGGATTGTGTTCACCGACAATGTTTTCTGGAAGTATTCCTGAGCCCATGTTGTGATTTCCATTACAGTAGCATTCCTGTATGTGATGCAGTGCCGTCTAAGGGCCCGAAGATCACGGGCGTCCAGTATGGTTTTCCGGCCTTGACCCTTACGCACAGAGATTGTTCCAGATTCTCTGAATCTTTGGATGATATTATGCACTGTAGATGATGATAACTTCAAACTCTTTGCAATTTTTCTCTGAGAAACTCCTTTCTGATATTGCTCCACTATTTTTCGCCGCAGCATTGGGGGGGAATTGGTGATCCTCTTCTCATCTTGACTTCTGAGAGACACTGCCACTCTGAGAGGCTCTTTTTATACCCAATCATGTTGCCAATTGACCTAATAAGTTGCAAATTGGTCCTCCAGCTGTTCCTTATATGTACATTTAACTTTTCTGGCGTCTTATTGCTACCTGTCCCAACTTTTTTGGAATGTGTAGCTCTCATGAAATCCAAAATGAGCCAATATTTGGCATGACATTTCAAAATGTCTCACTTTCAACATTTGATATGTTATCTATATTCTATTGTGAATAAAATATAAGTTTATGAGATTTGTAAATTATTGCATTCCTTTTTTATTCACAATTTGTACAGTGTCCCAACTTTTTTGGAATCGGGTTTGTACAATGATAATGCTAACTGTAAAGTTTTAATAATCATTCTTGTAATACTATGAGAATAAGTCCACACCACAACTGTAACAATAATGGAACAAAGGAATGATATTGTTGGAATCCCATTCAGAATTATTTTTCCAGCTGATGAATGTTCAAAACATTGACAGCCAATAGGAATCCATCATGCATTAAAGAGCTCAGGAATTTAAAGCCACGGACGACATAATGGCAACATGCACTTATAGTAAACAGAACATTATGGTGCATTGGTAAGGACGCTAATGTAGTTACTATTACAGTTATCTTTATAGTTGTCGCTTTTGGCATGAATGAGCCTTAAAGGAATAGTTCACCCAGAAATGAAAATTTTGTCATCATTTACTCACCCTATTGTCGTTCCAAACCTTTACGAGTTTCTTTCTTATGTTGAACATACTATGGAAGTCAATGGGGACCAACAACTGTTTGGTTCTTCAAAATATCTTCTTTGTGTTCAACATAAGAAAGAAACTCATACAGGTTTTGAATGACAAGAGGGTGAGTAAATGACAAAATTTTCATTTTTGGGTGAACTATTCCTTTAAATGATGACACAATTTGTACGCTTTTTTTCGGAATCCTGTTGTTTGAAAAACCTCAGCTTGTTTTTAGACCGTTGAGCAGCACTAAGCATTTTTCCATGGAGACGTGTGTTCGGGAGAGCGTGAGCGGCATGTGTTTTCTGTGGCTTGCGGGTATCTGTTTGCACAGCAGTGATTAGAACAGAGAGAGGGCAAGCAAGAGACTTAGGGCCAATGACGGGTGCACGTTCAGGCACTGGAGGACAGTAACCAGAGCAAGAGTTTGTTTTCCTCGTGTTGTACTCAATAGCCTTACCGCATACACACCACAGTGGCATATGTGCATGTGTGAAACTGGTCCTGAGGTGATTTTTAGTGGATGTATGAAGTCAGTTCTCCTCAAGTTCTCACAAGTATCCTTGCAGAGTTACCACAGGTGTAGTTCATCACATTAACTATTCAACATGTTCCACTTACGTCCCAGATAACGGTCCAAATACTTTTGTTGTAACTTTGAACAGTATATTTGTTGTTTTGGAATTTCTAAGTTTAAAAACATCTTGTTGTGCATGGGAAAGTATGCTTGTGCTTTCTGATACTCTCTAATGATTCTCCTAAAATTCCTAAATTAGAAACAAGTGAGAGAATTGTTAACATTCAGTAAGAGAACTGATCTATATCTAGAACTTGAGAAATGTTTGAGTTCTTCAATTGAAGTCTACTGAAGACTTGGGCAAATCTGAGCACATTTTGAGATATACTGAGATCTGAAACTCTAGAGGTGACACATGCAAGATTACTAGGGAAAAACTAAAAACATTTGAGATATTAAAGAGATCTCATGTGTGATATGTCTTTTCTAAGGGGAGGGACAGTGAGGCAGTGAGCCTCCTGAGCTGTGGGTGTGGACGAGGTTGAGCTGCAGGGTGTTGCATAAGAGGAGCTGATTATGTCCCACGGCTTATCTCTGGGTTTTATCCTCCCTTTCTCCCCTTTCTCTCTCTGTTTTTCTCTTTTGCTTTCCCGTTATGTCCTCATGATATCTGATGCCTTTGACCCCAGTAGCATCCACTGTTAGAATTGATTTTGTGCATGGAATGCTACAGTGACTGCCCAGGATTTTCAGGAGCTTGTTATTTTCCCATTTAATTCTTTAAAAGTATTCAATAAATATTTTTAATCCATAAACCACACCAAGCAGGTCTAAAATCATTACTTTGACTTGAGCAAAAGTTGAGACTTTTGATATATGAGGCAATGAAGCATTGCAAATGATGTACTCAAAAAAAAAAAAGTACAAAATTATGTATCTTAATTTTATTGCAAAACATTCATGTTTATACAAATATATTAGCAGTTATATAAGTAGATATACAAATATAAGTACACTATATTGCCAAAAGTATTGGGTCGCCCCCTTCTAATGAACAGGTTTGACTACTTTAGTAATTTCTATGAGTACAAATCTTAATGTTAAAGCATATAATGATATTCTAGGAAATTGTGTGCTTCTAATATTATAGCAACAGTTTGGACAGGACACTTTTCTCTTCTAACATGACAGTGCCTCTGTGTATAAGGCAAGGTTCAAAAAGAAAATTATTGATTTGGTCAGTGTGGAAGAACTTGACTGGTCTGCATAAAACCAAGTCCTAATCCCAGTTTAACACCTCTGGTGTGACTGTAAATGCAGACCTTGAGCCAAAAACTCATCACCAAACAGAAAAATGCACTTCCAAATCTGTGGCAACAACGATGGGAACATAATTCATGCATTTAAAAATTGTATTTCCATCTCTGTTGCAACAGTTTTGGAAGTGTCTAAAATGACTGTACCCGTATGTACAAGTCATTGGTGTTTGGTGATGAGTTTTTGGCTCAAGGTCTGCATTTACAGTCACACCAGAGGTGTTAAACTGGGATTAGGACTTGGTTTTATGCAGACCAGTCAAGTTCTTCCACACTGACCAAATCAATAATTTTCTTTTTGAACCTTGCCTTATACACAGAGGCATTGTCATGTTAGAAGAGAAAAGGGTCCTGTCCAAACTGTTGCTATAATATTAGAAGCACACAATTGCCTAGAATATCATTATATGCTTTAACTTTAAGATTTGTACTCATAGAAATTACTAAAGTAGTCAAACTTGTTCATTAGAAGGGGGCGACCCAATACTTTTGGCAATATAGTGTATATGTATATTGCATTATTAAGAATATATATTATAGTATATTAATGTATATACTATATATTATAATATATAGTAATTATTAATTATGAGTATATTTATTATTAGTATTACTAATTTAAAATGTAATTTAATTCAAATTTAAAAATTGTGTTTAATGTATGTGTATTTACACCTCTCTTTAAATATTTTGAATTAAAATATTTTTTCTTTTTAAATTAATATTGCTGTGTTCTTATACTACATTTATATTATTATTATCATTATTATTTAATTATTAATTATTATTATTCATTAAATTAAAATTATTATTAGAATTTATATAAGTTAAGCAAAGTCGTGTGTATCTTCATTCTGTGCAGGTGTGAACAGTCAGTTGCAGTGGTATGAGATTTCTTATTGTTTTTAAAAAAGGGGGAGCAAAAAGGACAGAGAACAAGCCTAAGAGATGCTACAAAATGAGGAAGAGAGAAACAGCACAGAAAAAGTTCAATGCAGGAAGAAACTGTTTCTCTTTGCAAGTAATGAGATTTGACACTCTGCAGAAGTGTTGCTGTCCATTATTCAAAAGGGACAGATCAGCATTGATTGACAGGCTGCTGTACATCTGTCTGCAGTCTATTATGCTCATGGTGCTCTCTGGTGTATAAGTCTGAGATCTGGGATTTATTTAATTTATATGTACAAATAAACATTTTTAATGATTTTTTTCAGAAGTAAAACAAATAAATGTTATGATTTAAAATGAAAAAGAAATATTTTTTTAAGATTCTGCTCTATTTCAAACTTTTATTTGTTCTAATGCCGATAATTTACAGTGATAGAATTGTATTATGTTCTAACTGCATTTTCATTAGTGATCAGAGATCTCAGACCCCACTGTATTTTTACAATTCAGGCTGCCATAAAATTGCATTTCCAGACTTATTTGCCCCAGTTTTACTGAGATACTTAAGATACATAATAGCAGCATCATTTGAGCCATATGTGATAGCTCAATATAAATATATAAGACTACTATCATGCCACAAGCTCTCTTTCTTTTAATAATGGAGGGCCAAAATTCACATGAATTGCTCTCTTGCTGTATCTGTTTGAGCATGTGAATAAAGACAACAAAATCAAAAGCATTATTGTCATTTTAGGATTCAGCTGATGCTCATTATACACCCCTTTATTTCTGCAGATACAGCAAAAAATCATTTTCTTGTCTTGTTCCCCAGTAAAAATATTGTCCATAAAAAGTCCATAGAATGACGCATATTAAATTTTTAATATAATAATCACCTTTTTTTTATCTTTTGTCTCTTATCACAATGGCAATTTTTTTTCTCTCGTATTATTCATAAACCTCAATAAATTTTATTATCTCAATCTTTTAAATTTGTCATTTGACACAAGTTCGCATCAAGTAGATCTTAAAATCTTGTTGTTTTTTTGAGAAAAAGAAAAATATTAATTTAAAATAATATTTTAAGCATAAATCTAGCAAAATTAGCAAGGTTTATACTGGAAACATTGAAAAAATGTAGAAAAAAATCTCTGAAACAAGTCTTATCTTACATTAGACATACATTTGTTTTATTTGAAGGATGTTTAGGCATTTTTTCTGGAAAACTAGACAAAAATCATGGTAACACTATTTTAACCTTGTTACAGGTTACATGTACTTACTATTATAATAACAATTAATTATGCATAATTATATGCAAGTATCTCTAAGCCAAACCCTAATCCTAACCCTAACCATATACTACATGTAGTTAATTAATATTACTTAGTAATTAAATATATAATTCCACTGTAACAAGGACACCTTAAAATAAAGTGTAGCCTTTAAAGAAAATGATTTGTACATTGTAGCGTGTGTGTGTGTGTGTGTGCGTGTGTGCGTGTGTGCTAATGACTATAACTAGACTGCCGTTTGCAGGCTGTCCTTGAGCCCGTATTGTGACAGCAGCTTTGAAAAAGAGCTTTCGTGTCGGCGATGGCTGGACAGGCTCACGAACTCTCATACACGAGCAGCGACGCAGTCTTGCCAACATTGTTTAGCAAAGCGTGATACTGGTTTCCTGGAGAGTATCATCAGGGAGACTAGAGCACACCGCTCCATCCTTGCACGTTCACACACACACATGCAGTGGCCTTTCCTTCCTCTGCTAAATTTAGTGGCTGTTGCACCTCTGAGACAAACACACTCAAGGAGGCTGCTGTTGAATGGAATCTCATGACATCACAGGAAGAGAGGGGGTGGGGGGAGGGGCCTCGTGGCTGAATAACAGACATGTCATCACCCTGTTAGCATTTCAGATGACATCATCAGCAGCTCTGCCGTCGCAACTTTCATCTCAAAGCCACTTTTGGTTATAATTTCATCAGATGGCCGCAGGTCTGATATGTTCCGTGCGGTTTTGAGAGTGCGACAGGCTCGATTTACAAAAGTGCAGCGAAACTTGATGATTTCATCAGGAGTGGAAGGAATAAATCTGTTTTTTCCCCTTCCAGCTGAGAGAGCAGGTTAAACTCGGGGCAAAGCGACAGAAACGCAACTCCCACAGAACAAACTGTGACTGAAATCCAGGCAAACAAAGTCGTTTCTGCTGCAGAGCGCATCAGATCAGCTTGTGCTGTTCCTCGTGTCCTAATTCCTGTATTCAGGAAGAGGCTAAGACCAGGAGTGCTGATCTGGCACCGGGTCCGCCGTGTCCCTGATGATCTAGATCG
>JAFVLL020003118.1:0-10735 GCA_021397915.2 Tor tambroides | reverse complement strand
TGGGTGGGGGCTCTGTGACCATTTGTTAAAGTAATAACTAATTGATTTGTTAAATCAAATGCAAAATTGTGTGTCTGATTGGTTCAAATGCTACACTTGCGAGGGTTGGCGGTGAGTCCAGCCCTTCGAAGATCCATAAGCACCCTCCGCAGACGGTCTAGGTGGTCCTCCCAACGCTCCGAATGGATGACCACATCATCGAGGTACGCCACCGCGTACTGCTGGTGTGGCCAAAGGATGATGTCCATGAGCCTCTGGAACGTGGCCGGTGCCCCGTGAAGGCCAAAGGGAAGGGTCCGATATTGCCAGTGGCCACTTGGGGTCGAAAAGGCGGTCTTCGGCTTAGCAGTCTCGGAGAGTGGTACCTGCCAGTAGCCCTTTGTTAGGTCCAGGGTGGAAATATACTCGGCCTTTCCCAGGCGATCCAAGAGTTCATCCACTCGGGGCATTGGGTATCCGAGACTTCGTTGAGGCGCCGAAAGTCATTGCAGAAGCGGAGGGTGCCATCTGGCTTCGGGACCAGGACGATTGGGCTGGACCATGGGCTGCGTGATGGTTCAATCACCCCTAACTTCAGCATCTGTTGAATTTCCTCCTCAATAGCCTGCCGACGAGCCTCTGGGATTCGGTAGGGCCGTTGTTTCACGACGACTCCTGGTGGTGTTTTGATGTCGTGTTGGATTAGCTGGGTTTTCCCGGGGACGGTGGAGAACACATCCGAGAACTGACTGACCACGTGTTGCAGCTCAGCCTTCTGCGCCGCCGACAGACCAGGGTTGGTGTCCACCAGAACAGGCTCCGCGGTGGCAAGGGCTACGGTCTGTTCTCTGGTCCCCACCCACCTTTTCAGCAGGTTGATGTGGTACAGCTGCTCAGGGCTCCGTCTCCCAGGTTGCCGTACACGGTATGTCACTGGTCCCACTTTCTCTACCACCGTATATGGCCCCTGCCAGGTGGCCAGAAACTTGCAGGCTGCGGTGGGGACTAACACCATGACTTGGTCGCCCGTCTGGAACTCCCGAGGCTGAGCTGCACGGTTATAGTGGCGCTGTTGGGCCTGCTGGGCTTTTGCCAGGTGTTCCCGGACTAATGGCATGACGCGGTAGATCCGTTGCCTCATCTCGGCGACGTGCTCGACCAGGGTCCGGTGTGGGGTGGGCTGTTGGTGTTCCCATGCCTCCTTTGCCACGTCGAGCAGTCCGCGAGGTTGTCGTCCAAAGAGGAGCTCAAACGGTGTAAAGCCTGTGGACGCCTGGGGGACCTCCCGTATACCGAATAGGACGTAGGGCAACATCTGGTCCCAATCCCATCTGTCCTCTGCAGACACTCGTCGCAACATCTGCTTGAGGGTCTGGTTGAAACGTTCGACGAGTCCGTCCGTTTGGGGGTGGTATACGGTCGTCCGCAGTTGCTTTACCCGGAGCAGCCGGCAGAGGTCAGCCATTAGCCGGGACATGAACGGTGTTCCCTGATCGGTCAAGATCTCCGTCGGTATGCCGACCCGGCTGAACAACAGGAAGAGCTCGTGGGCGATGTTCTTCGCGGTGGCTTTCCTGAGGGGGATGGCTTCGGGATACCGGGTGGCGTAGTCCAGGATGACGAGAATGTGTTCGTGTCCCCGGGCCAACTTCGGCAATGGCCCTACCAGATCCATCCCGATGCGCTCGAAGGGCACCTCTATGATGGGCAGCGGAATGAGCGGCGTGGGGGGAGGTGGCTTGGGTGAGGTACGTTGACAGACCGGACAGGCCTGGCAGAAGCGTTTCACATCGGCCTCCAGGCCGGGCCAGTGGAACCGGTCTCGAATGCGCTGGGTGGTGTTGGCTGCGCCGAGGTGTCCTGCCAATGGATGTGAATGCACCAACTGCAGGACCATTTCCGTCTTCGAGCGGGGTACCACTAGCAGCCTTTTTTCCTCCCCCCTCCGCTGGGCAACACAATAGAGCAGGCCGTTCTCTACGACAAAGTGGGGGAGAGGATGGGGCTTTGGCTGGGTATCCTTGCCGTCCATCACACAGATTTGCGACCAACGGTGTTTCAGCCGCTCGTCTTCCCGCTGGGCCCGGCCAAACGAGCCCCCTCCCGAGACCTGTTGGTAAACATCATAGAAGAGGTTAGTGCTACGGGAAGGGGACTCACCATCTCTCCCACTGTCGGAGGCCAAGAGAACGGGGCGGCGGCTGGGCCTCTTCGTTGGGCGCCGTCCACGACGGCCCCCTCTTGGGCTGGCAGGCTGTGTGGCGTCGGTCAGCAGGGCCTCGAAGCCCGGCCAGTCTCGCCCCAGCAAGACGGTTACTGGCAGATCCTTTACAAGGCCCACTTCTACGGGCCAGGATCCCAGGGCCGCGGAGATGGTGACACGCCGAGCGGGTACCTCTTGCGTGTCTCCATGGATGCAGGTAATCGGCAGTACGGTCTTGGTCTCGTAGCGTGGGGGAAGAACCTTCGCCTTGACGAGACTGATGGCGCTGCCCGATTCGAGCACTACTTTGAACGGCCGTCCGTTGAGCTTAATCTCGGCTGTTGGAGCTCCCCAAAGTAGCTCCTGGTGCACCACACAACCTGCCAACCAAGTCCGAGCTTTGGGAGAAGAGGGCGCTGTTGGCATGGACTCGTCTTGAGGTTCGGGGGCCGCCGTCCTGTCTATCGGCCGCGAGATGCCCTCCGGCGCGCATTGCTCTGGAGCCACCCTCTGGGGAAAAGGCGGTACTTGCTCCCCAGCCTCGCGTCGGTGGGCCGCCTCAGCCAGCTCAATCGCCTCCACTAGCTCCAATGTGGTTGTGGGATTCCGCATGCCGACCGCCTGGCGGTAAACACGGGGCAGGGCCCGGAGGAGGCAATCGATAACCACGCGTTCCGTGACCTGGGCAGCCGTGGGTGTTCCAACCATCAGCTAGTGATGTGCCAGACGAGTGAGTTCAGCGGCTTGGGCACGCGCGGGACGTCGAGGTTGGTACGTCCAGTCATGGAAATATTGGGCCGCGCACACTGGAGATAGCCCAACTTGGGCCAGAATTTCCCTCTTTACATCCTCATATTTTTCTGCCCTTGCGGTGGGAAGGCTGAAAAAGGCACACTGGGCTTCGCCAGTGAGAAGGGGGGCCAGTGCACGGGCCCAGTCGTCCGGGTCCAATCCCTCCGTGGTAGCTGTATTTTCGAACATTTGCAAGTAGGCCATATCGTCATAGGCGGTTGGGCAGTAGCTGAGCGGCCTGTACCCGTGGATCCGGTAACGGAACGTGCTGGCGGGCGGCCGTGCGAAGGGCTGCAATTTCCTGGTCAGCCTGGCTCTGGCGGGTGGCAAGATGCTCCACAATCTGGTGCTGGCGCAGGCTGACCTCTGTTAACTGCCGGAGAAGTTCTTCCATCCTGAGGGGAGGAGTACCCGCCTGTCTGGAAAAACAAACAAAGACAAAGGGGGATCGTGAGAACAAAATTGGAGATCACTTGTTGGTGAAAGTTTCCTTTTAATCTGCCCGCATTCTCCACCACTGTGACGGGGTGGAAGAATCACACGACAAGGAGAGCTCAAATAAATACCCCGGAGGGTGGATTTATTCACAATAAAAGGGTGCAGAGTGAAGAGTGGCTCGCTGAGGTGGTGCGGTGCTCTCCGTGTGTGATGTCCTTGGTGCGGTGAGTCGGTGCTGTGCTCGTGGCAGGGCTGGATCGGTCACTCGCTTGCGTCTGAAATCAAGAAGAGTTGGCACGTTAGTTCTCAGCATCAAGGAGACCAGTCTCACTGTTACTCAGCCTCGCACGGCTTATCTGGCCGCGGGCAAATGGGCCTCAGGTGTGGCCGATCCAGCCGTGATGAGCGGGTGCAGGTGTTTCGCGTCCGTCTCCAGGGCAACGCTGATGAGTGCTCGGGATGCTCGTCACACTATATTACTATATACTTAATATTACCATATTACTATATACTTAACTATATTACATGAATAAAAATAAACAACTGTAACAATTTTATTGACTTTTAAATAAAAAAGTGCTTAGTTTCTAACTAGTTATTAGGAAATAATAAGAGCAAATAATTGTGATATTCATGACTCTATGTACTGGAGACTCACACTGTCCTCTGTACGTCTCCTCTCCTTTCTCTGATTTGGTTACCATGGAGAACAGTATTCACCAAAGCAGGGGGTGGCTGGCACACTTATGCTTAGAGAACAGTAGAGATTGTATTTACACCCATATAAATGTACACACACACACACAACGTTCCTCTTCCATCTCTCTCTTTCCATATGTGCTGACCTCAGGTCTGCAGTTAAATTAAATTAAACTTGTTTATACTGTCTGATTTTTACTGGGTCTTCTAATACTTAGTTACTAGTGATCTCCCTGCACAAGAAAATCCTATTCATGCTATTCAGGAATACAGTGAAACCACTGTTCCTGCGCTCTCTCAGATGTAATCTCTCTCTTTCTCTCTCTCTCTGTCTCATAACAATGGCCAGGTCTTAGTGGCCTACATTTTGAAATGTTTTATTTCCCTTTTCTCTTCAGTTCTCTAGTTGGGAGAGGGGCTCTAGAATCAAGCCTTTGCAAGATGAGAAGCTTTAATGGCTTTAGCTGCCCTGGATATTGTTGTGAACTGGCCTTTGGAGAAAAAAATAAATGAATCAGAGAAAAAGTGAGTCCTCCATTGTGCGTACGGCTCGAATTCAATTTAATTCAAGGATTAAAGCCTTGGATTATTTTACCCATCCTCGACTGCACAAAATTAGTGATGAGTAATCTTGCCATCTAGCCATCTACGTCTTTTACGAAGCATATTCAAAATTATTAGGTGTTGATTTTCTTAGTTCCTACTCAAACCCATCTAAACATGATTGGCAATACCAGTTTTCACCTATATGTGTGAATTACTTTCTGATTATCAATAAAAACATGTCGTATTTTTCCATTGAGACAGACTAAAGGTCTGTGGTCCATCTTTTCAAGATCAGTGTTGCAGTGGTAGTTTCCCAGTGGCTCTGAAGGGACGATTGTGGGCAGCATTGTCTCGTCACTGGATTGAATAATGGGAAGGGCTAGCAATAGCACGGTGGGATTAGCAGGGATTGCTAATCCTTCCTGAGAGTGTTTCTCTGGCTGGCTGACAGCTGTGGGCCTCTGCACATCTGATTTACCTCAGATTACGCTGGAGCTGTGCCAACTGGATCCAATCAGACCATGATGCTCTCTCGTCCCTTCTCTCTCACTCTCCCTCATATCCATCCCGTCCTAGAACAGCCTCTCTCCTCTTTAAGTTCAGGTCAACACCGAAATGCGACGCATTTGTCGGAAAGATATCTCGCACTGGCGATTCTTCAAAGAAATTTATTCTGGATGTTCATGGAGTTGAAGGTTGACCCTGTGAGAGGGGATCCATTATCTAGGAGGACGCCACCATGTGAGTAGCATGAAATAGTTAGTTTGTGACCATTAGAAGTCAATCATTTGATTCCTGTATAAAATATCAAACATCTGTTGTAACATTGCAGAGCTATGAGGTATTTTTAGCTGCATCTGTTGCGAAATATTCTGTTTTTGTGCATCATATAAGCTCTTGCTTTCATAACCCATTTGCAACTGATCATCAGGCGCTAAAGATGACTAACGTTACAGGCTTTTCGGGGGATGTCTGCTTTTCCGTTCTCACACCATTCATCCGATTGATAAAACATGCAGTGTTGGTTGCAGGGTGTGCATGTTTTATACAGTTCTGTATCGCACAGACCTCTGGCTTCCTTGTAGAATCACTGAGATCAGTAAAAAAAATAAGGTCCTTCTTAACAAAATGTTTCCTGCCGCCAAGACAGCCTTCATGTATTACAATAGGAGTGGATTTACTGTCGATCTAAAGATGCTTTAAGAGCCTAACGTTAGATCAATAGATTGGACCTCTGTGCTTTTAAAGCCATGAGCTTGTTGTCAAGGCAAGAGCTGTTCATTTGATTTAGCATTCCTGCTAATCATGTCAGATCAGGCCTGTCTAGCTGGCTAGCTAAAAAAAAGTGAGAGGGAGAGGGAGAGAGTGTAAGAGAGAGAGTGAGAGAAATATGGTGTCGGCTGAGGTATTTTAGGCAGCCTCAGCCATCCATCTCATGAATGAACCATTACAGGGCTCAATAATAGGGCTTCATTGGGGAAAAAGAAAGAGATGGGAGGAAGCAGATTGACAAATATGAGGCTGATGATATAATAACTTGTGCATTTGCAATGCAAAAATCTAGCCAGATGAAGAAAAAGGATGGCTGATTTCTGTTACTTCTTATTCAGAAGACAGTTAACCTCCATTCTAACATATATACTTTTGATTTAATTTGATTTCTTCTTATTTATATTTGTTTAGTATTGGTATTCTAGCAGTGGTGTTTAATTAGCATGCTAACAGATGCACAGTAAAACCATGGTAAAGTTACCATCTACAGCCATATGTGTCTTTTTGGCTGTTGTGTCACTCCTTGCTCCATATTCTAGCGCCTTGTGCCACTGTATAGGAGCATTGCAGTTTTGGAAACATTTTACAATAAGGTTCAATTGATTGTTTCTTGATTTCTGTTACTTCCTATTCAAATATACACACATTCAGTCAAAATTATTATGATATATTGTTTTAATTTCAATTGCAAGCTTTTCGAAAGGTTCTCTTCTGAGTTTTCTATTGCATCTATAACAGTTTAGTAGCAAAATTTTTCAAACCCTGATGTATTCTTATAATTTTGAAATGTAAGCTTTTCTAAAGGTTCTTTTCTGAGTTTTCTATTGCATCTATAATAGTTCAGCAGCACAGTAAAAGTGATAATGTAAATATGTAATATTTTTGAGTTATAGGATTTATTTATTTATTTTGTAACAGAGCTATGTTGAACTTATTCACCATTGCTGTTTTAAAATCACTTATTTCTGTGGTATAGTACAAAGTTGTGTTAAAACACAATTGAGCATTTGGAAACTCTATAACATAACTGAATTAGCTTAAGTTGTAAGATACATAAACACCATGCGTTTGCTTAAGTTCAGTAGCAAATATGGCCAAGTCAAAAGAGCTCTCACAAAAGCTAGAAGAAACCCTCAATTTACTGCCAAAGACTTTCAAGATGATCTGATGATTTATTGGTGAGTATTAGTTTACTCACCAAACCCATAAAACCCATTCTGTTTGTCCACTGAAAGTACACACAACCAAAATTTTGACACTTAAAAAAGTTCATAAATAGATTGTAAAAGTAATCCTTATGAATCAAGTGGTAAATTTTCAGAAGAGACACCATTGTTTTCTATGATGAATAGGTTTAATTTAGGCCTTCATTCAGATATAACTGATCAACGCACATAAATCGAGCACATCAAATATGGTAAATGTAAGGTGAGACATGCTTGCTTGCAGTATGAAAACCTGTGAAGTTAGTTCTCTTTTGTCATGGAAGCACGTAAAATTTTTTGCAAGAACCAATGAGGTTTGTTCTTATACGTCAAGCAAATGTGGTTGCCATATTTAATATGCTATGTGCGTTGCTCAATACTTTTCAATGTGTAAATGTGACTTTCAATGGATATAAAAAATGAGAGAATATTAAAAATATCTTCAGTTGTGTCCCAAAAATGAACAGAAGTCTTATGTTATGAATTTGAAACGACATGATGACAGTTTTCTTTTCTTGAAAATACATTTGTGCTCTTAGTAGACCTCCAGATATTAAATCGCACATCTTTCAAGTCATTAAAGATGCCATAAATTCAGAGATTTCAAGCTTTTTAGCTTTCAGATTATGTTTGTTAGTAAATATCTTTTCATCCCAATTTCCTGTTTCATTAAGAACTAAGTTGAAAACTGTGCTTTTCAATCTATTTATGGGGTTTTTAGGTACCATCAGCTTTCAAGGCTTGTACTGTGTATACTAGATCTACAACCTCTGAATGACTTTTCAAAATATTGCTGCCAACAGAAATTAGTGCAATCCAGCAGGTGTAGGAAACTGTAAAGAAGTAGACTGACTGACTTGAAAATAGCCTCTTTTGTACCTTACTGAACATGATTTAGAGTGGTTGACTTGATTATGTAATATTGCAGCTCATATTTATACCTGCTCAACATTGTCAGTTCATATTCCTTGCCTATTGCTCAGAGAAATTGCTAGCTTAAAATTATGCTAGCTAATTATAGCTAATGAATGTACAATGTTTGATAGTGTGTGGATGTGTGGATGCACTGTATCTATGTATTTTATGTTTATATATATCTGTCTGTCTCTCTGTCTGTCTCACTTTTTAAAATACTGTAAAACAATGTAATTCAGTTAGTCTGAAAACTAATATATTAGCTATTCTGTACATCTTGTTCATTTACAATGATCACCAATCTCTGCCTGCCTTAATAACTCTTGTATTTGTCTACGCAGGTGATGTGGGTATGTAACCTGTGCAGGAAACAGCAGGAAATCCTAACTAAATCAGGAGAATGGTTTTCATCAGGGCCTGGGGGGAGGCCTCTTAGTGTGGGTGCTCCCCTCAGTGTCCCTGAGTTGGAGAAGGACAGGAAGTTGCGCTCCAGATCACAGGCTCCGGTCGCTAACAACACTCTGCCACCCAGCGCTGGTGCTGGTGACCCCACCAAGGGAGCAGATACGATGCCCGCTTCACGCTCCCGCAGTGAACCACCACGAGACAAGTAGGCCAAAAAAACGTTACACAGTTTACACACATGCCAATCCTAAGTTATATTTCTCAAAGCCTGCAAAGTATGCAATGCAGAAGTACAAATTTATGGGTGGCAACTGAAATAAGCTTTTGTATATTGTGTCAAATAAGGATGGTTCATAAAGGTTGTCTTGTTGCCTTTTGGGTGAGATCAACGAGGATATAAATTTTTATTTAAAACCACAATAAAATGACCATTCCTGCAGCCTTACATGATTCACCCCTGATTTGTATCCATATTCCACTTTACATTAAGGTTCAATTTCTTAACATTAGTTAATGAACAATAAATTTTTAATTTGCATACACTAATAGCACATTTTTACCATTTTAATGTGTATAAATTAAAGTTACATTTCACTCCAACATGAAAATTCTGTCATCATTTACTCACCCTTGTGTCATTCCAAAAATCTTTGAGTTTTGTTTATCTTTGGAACACAAATGAAGATATAACCAACATAATTGCTTTATATGATTAATAGATTTAATTAAACAGATTTAAATCTGTTAAACAGATTTAACAGAAATTAATTACAGATGTAATTACATGCAGTTATTTTTAAAATTTAAGTACAGTGTAAAAACAGGTATGTATTCAATAAGTGCATTCTACCAAATGATTCATTTAAATGTAAGTACATAGTAGTTAAGGCCACCTAATATTAAGTGGGGCAACTAATGTTAATTGATTGGACCTTATTGCCATGTTTTAAGATGGCATGTCAAATTCTTAGTAGTTCCAGGGTTATGTGAAGCAATCCAAATTGTAGAGGGCTTTGTTAAGACCGAATAGTCGGCTAGTCATTGGGTTCCCAGAACTGAATTTTCAAAATATGTGGTGTTACATATCCCTACTGTCAATATACAATTTGTTCTATTTTGAGCTGGACATTTCAACAAAATCTGTTTATCCTGACCTGTTTTCAACTGGCAGTATGTGGACTGCAGCTCCTGCCTTATAATCTCTTTATAAGATGACGTCTGTTGCTTGTCTTCCTATCAGATGCATATTCAGCTAAATCCTTTTTGGATTTGAATTCCCACAATTTGAAACACAGGGGTTAACAGGTGTTGTGCTATTTATTATAAATAACTGCTATTGTAGCAGTTGTAAATGCAAACTGGATGCAGCACTTGGAAATTCCAAATGCTATACGGTATCTCACAGTCTCTTCAACTTCTGTCTAATGAATAATAGGAAGAGACCCGTGTCCCTGCACGAGCAGAATGGAAAGGTGATAGGACGTGGAGAGAGAAGGCGAGGCCCAGGCCGGTTGTCATCACAGGCCTCTGAAGACCGAGCTCCAGGTGAGAAGCGTGATAGCAGACGACTGGAGAAAGGCCACTCGCAGGAATATCCAGAAGATGAGCCCACCCATCCTGAACGGCGAAGGAGACAGGAAGAGGAAGAGCGAGAGCGCCAGAGACGAGAGGAAGAGTACCAGACTCGGTACCGCAGTGACCCGAACCTCGCACGCTACCCTGTCAAACCACAGAAGGAGGAACAGGAAATGCGTATGCATGCCAAAGTGTCCAAAATGCGTCAGGAGCGCCATCACAGCGACCTAGCCATCAACGAAGTTGGATTAATGCAAGATGGGGGTGAGGCGGCTGGAAATCGCATGAGCAGGCAACGAGTGGCTAACAACGAAGACCGCAAGGCCCTTATAGAAAACCATCGAGCTTATTCCGTGGACAGGACCGCGGGGGGTGGCATTGGGGGACAAGGATCCCTCGCTAAACAGGGCCACGGTGGCCCTCAAATGGGCCCTACTGGGCCCCCAGACCTCAGGGACGGACAGGACTGGGGCCCAAAGGGGCATCTGGAACCTGGGTCCGCAGCTTTTCTGCACAGGGCTAAGCGGGAAAAGGCTGCAGAAATCATGCGTAAAGATTCTTCTCTTAGCTCGGACCAATCTGAGTCATTACGGCCACCTCCACCTAGAGCCTATAGACCCAAACGAGGCCTCAACAAAAGGCAGATGTCCATCAGTAGCTCGGAAGAAGAGGGCGGCTCCACACCTGAATACACCAGCTGTGAGGA
>JAFVLL020003117.1:0-55485 GCA_021397915.2 Tor tambroides | reverse complement strand
ATGCCCCTCAAAAATAAGGGGGGGGGGGGGGTGTATTGCTAAATCTATTATTTCATTTATTTCAATCATTTATTAAATGCCCCTGAAAAATAATTTTATGGTGTAAATATTGCCACATAATGGAAAAAGTGCATTTGTGATCTTACAGACACACATAAACATTGAGTTTTCCTGCGGTCAGCTCTTGTTTCCCCCCTCATTCTCTTCTGGCATATACAGTGCATGTGTTAAGCGTGAAATCCAGCCCCACTATACAAACAATTCCAGTCCGCATATTCCATCCAACCGAGGCTAGTATAATTCAACCAGAGTCCTCTGCTATCATTCTAAATAAGAGCGTATTGTAACAGGGGAGAGGAAAAACTGATTCAGGTCAGAGCACCAGCAAGGAAAACACCAGCTTTAGCACAAGAATGGCCTACATTTAGAACAGAGAAACTCAGCTGCCCGATCTTTCCTTACGCGCTCATACTACAGCCTGGAAGGCAGGAAACTCGCTTTCCAAACAGCCTCGAGCAGACGACTCGCATATCTCCAAGAAGCCACGGAAAGACTATCTATTTTCATTTTTTAAATGTTGGCCTTTCCACAGCAGGCAAAGGTCTGAGGGGTTTTAGGGAGGGTCTCTGGGAACTTAGGAATTCGGGTAACCTTACAGCGGGATCGAGCAAGGCCAAGGGGAGAAGAAAAGCTGGATGCAAAAACACAAGCTGTAGTTTACATGCAACAGTCGTCCTGGAGAACGCTTGTAAATACAAACAGCTGATAAGAGTTAAATGATAACGCTTTTGCGGAAACGCACGTTAAAAAGCCAGACTGAGCTGTGTAATGTGTATCTGAGAGTTATTCTTTATCACAAGCAGTGTTCAAAGAGCAGGTTAAAGGGATAGCTCACCCCAAAATAAAAATTCTGTCATTATTTACTCACCCTCGTGATGTTTTAAACCTGTATGAGATTCTTTCTTCAGTTAAACACAAAAGAAGATATTCTGAAGAATGTTGGTAACAGTTTACGGTAGCCACTGACTTCTATAGTATGAAAAAAATACTATGGAAGTCAATGGCTGCTGTCAACTTGAGGATGAGTAAATGATTACAGAATTTTAATTTTTGGATGAACTATCCCTTGGAAGCTCAAAAACCATGCAGAAAACTGCAGTCTGAATCCATTCATTTTGATTAGTTACCGCAAAGCACCATTTCAGCTATCATCAGGTCATAATGAAGACAACCCAGCTCATTTTGACTGATTGAGATATCCCGTTTTCAGCAAAGGACACTTACGGTGGAGTATTCACAAGGCCACCATGCTGGAATCTCAGTTAGTCTAAACACGGAAAAAAACAAACCAGAACCAGACACCCTTGACTGAGCGCCTTTGTCAGGGGAGTTAAAGAGGACAATTCTACTATCCATACTTTTAGACTCTGAAATACTTTCTAAATAGGATAGTTGATGCTTTTTTGATGTACATTATTAAAGGATAATTGACACTTTATTTTATATAGCGCATGTTGTTTTCTCAAGGGCACAATGTGATAATTCATGGGTCGGCTCTTTTTGATACTTGAGCTCAGAGCCTTTCAGTTGCTAACCTAGTTCTTTACCAGTACACCACGCTATTGTACATAAAGACCGTGTGAAACTGTTTGACTAAACCAGCTTTTTTTCCTGTACTGACATTAATCCCTATTGTAACAGAAAAAAGAGAGAATATAAAAGGGCTCCTCCTTTTTTCTCTTTTAATATACACTAACGTTCAAAGTTTGGGGTCTGTATGGTATTTTACTGCTGTTAAAATAAGTCTCTTATGCTCACCAAGGCTGAGATATTTGATCAAAAACACAGTAAAAACAGTAATACTGTGAAAAAAATATTACTATATAAAATAACTACTTTCTATTTCAATATACTTTAAAATGTAATTTATTTTTGTGATGCAAAGCTGAATTTTCAGACTGCGGTTAAAATAAGTCTCTTATGCTCACCAAGGCTGAGCTATTTGATGAAAAATACAGTAAAAACGGTAATATTGTGAAAAAGTATTACTATTTAAAATAACTACTTTCTATTTCAATATATTTTAAAATGTAATTTATTTTTGTGATGCAAAGCTGAATTGTCAGACTGCGGTTAAAATAAGTCTCTTATGCTCACCAAGGCTGAGATATTTGATCAAAAATACAGTAAAAACGGTAATATTGTGAAAAATTATTACTATTTAAAATAACTGCTTTCTGATTTCTGTTTCTGTAAGATAACTGCTTTCTGTTACTATTACTATTTAAAATAACTGCTTATTACTATTTAAAATAACTGCTTTGCTTTTAAAATAACTGTTTTCTATTTGAATATATTCTATTTGAATATATTTATTTTAAAATATCTGCTTTCTATTTAAATATATTTTAAAATGTAATTTATTTCTGTGATGCAAAGCTGAATTTACAGCATCATTACTCCAGTCTTCAGAGTCATGTGATCCGTTAGTGGAAACCATGGTGCACTTTTTTTTTTTTCAGGATTCTTTGTTGAATAGAAAGTTCAAAAGAACACCATTTATTCAAAGCAGAAATCCGTTGTAACACTCTAAATGTCTTTACTTTGATAATAAATTGAATGCACCCTTGCCGAATAAAAGCATTAATTTCTTTCCAAAAAAAATAAAAAATAAAAAGTTTGGGCCCTCAAGTTTTGGGTCCTTTGCAACCATTTCTTTTAATGCTTTTAATTCTGCATAGCCCTCATTTACTACAGGTGAATGACAAGGAACACCTGGCTCAGGAAATCTTGGACGTTCTTTCTCCATCCGGGAGCTGATTAACTATCAGATTACTGTCTGCTCTTATGCACAACACCACATCCAATATGAGCACCTGGACCCTCACGAAACAAGCTAAGAAACCACCTCATACTTTAGCTCTCCCTATTTAATAGCTGGAGAAAAATTCATTTAAGAGATGAGGAATATTTTAGGTTAGGTCCAAAAATTCTATTTCAGAGAAAAGCCTTCAAGAAAATCGTTACAATATTAACAAATCAACATCTACCAATATAATTACAATATCATAGGCTTTCAAAGAAACATTAATCTTAGTTCTGAAAGAATTAGATGCCACTTCACCGTGGTTTTGATATACTTGGCTTCATCTCAATCTGAGAAAGTTTCTTTGCATCCAGCTGCAGGGATGTTTAGCGACCGTGAGTGACTCCTACCATGCTGGTCAACAAAGTTGATTTGCAGTTGTGGACATAGCCAGCTGTGCAGTTTTCCATGTCAACAACACATGGAGTTTTGTATATATTCACAGGAAAACTGGAAAATATGACTAAACAGACAGCAATAAATACTTCTGTGACATTTCAAAACAAACCAGAAAGGAAACTGTAAAAAAAATATTAATAATAAATTAAGAAATAAACACAGGTTGCAAAATTGTTGTATTTGCTAAAATATTATCAAATGAAATCAAATAAAAATACTGAATAAAATACAGTACAATGAAAAGCAAAAGTAAAAGAAACTAAATGGCCAAAAAAGCAGCCAGTGTTGGAAGCATTCCTGTTCATATTTACTTAACATGTACGTACTTGTATCGAACCAAAACCACCTCTACATGCTCATACTTCACATTGACACTGTAATTGAATTTCCACAAGGACAAATACTAATGCTGACATAAAAACTGATCAAAGATTCACAGCTTTTTATTGCAACCACAGTATTGTAATTAAAACTTTTTTTTGGCTAGCCCTGCTAAAGCCATCCGCACTGCACTCACCACAGAAATGCAGACATCTGTCTAACCCAAAACATCTTGCTGTCCGGCCAAACCATAATCTACATTGTTTTGTTGCATTATGCTGAAGATGCACAAGCTGCAATTTTTCACCAATCTTTCAAGCATAACATTTGTCTAACTTGCTCATTCATATCAATACTCTGTGTATGACATTAAAGGGATAGTTCAGAGAAAAAGGAAAATTGTGTCACGGATTGCTCACCCTTGTGCCGTTCCAAATCTTTTAAGATACAACAGATCACAATAAACATGCTCATAACTAAAAAAAAATAAAAATAAAATAAATAAAATAATAAAATAAATAAATAAATACAGGGCACTTTCGTGCAAAATGGGCATTCAGCAAAATAAAATAAAATAAAATAAAAATTTTATTAAATTAAAATAAAATCAGTGTATTCAGCTAAATAAATAAAATAAATAAAGACCAAAAATAATAATAACATGGGTCACAAAAATTGTGCATTAAGCAAAACACTAAATAAAATAAAGGTCAAAGAATAGAGTATTCATGTAAAGAAAGAAAGAAATAAATACCAACCACAAAAATTCATATGGGTCACAGAAATTGTGCATTAAGCAAAATACTAAATAAAATAAGGATCAATAGTGCATTCAATAAATAAATAAATAAATAAATGGTGCCAAAATTTGTGTATTCCACAAAAATAAAACAAAAATAAATAGAATCCAAAATAAAAATACATGATGAGTGTATTCAGCAAAAAAGCAAAATAAAACAACAGCAAAAATTTAACTTATATCAATTTACATCACTATAACTTTAACACCACTAAAATTTTTTACATACAATTTTTGCATTATAGTCCGAGTCTTTCAAAGCCATACAATAGCGATGAAAACACCAACATGTGAGGCATTATTTACTGACTTTTTTTCACAGTGAATAACTCAACCTAACACAGCAGCGCGATCATTCTGCCTAACATGTTATGCATCTCACAATCAAAACAGACATTTGCTGACATGTGTAATAGTCATTTTTGGCTGAACTACTCCTTTAATGAATTGCTCCGTATCAGCGGTGCAGGGAAAATGCCAAGCCCTGTTAGATTAGGCCAGCTCTCACAGAAGACCCCTCAGAGAGCCGCCCTGGCCCTTCCCTGCACTCCCCATCATGGCGCTGACAGTCGAGGCACAGAAAGGATGCCTCAGGCTTTTTTATTTTTAGTCAACATCGTCACCTCAGCCCCTCTTCCTTATTAATTCAGGAAACTCTCCAAGTTCATCTGAGGTCTTTTCATCACTGCTGATCTTGGCTGCCACAAACCAGCATGTCTGAGAAAAACAGGTTGCATGCGCTGGCACAGTCTTTTCCCACGTGCGCGAGGACGGCAGCAGATAACGTGCAGAAGGATAATGTATAACATCCACCCTGAAATATTCTTTTTGTCCCCCAGCGGGACGGAGAACAATAGGAACGTATGGCTCCCAAGTCTCAAGAATATTACGTCTCAACCTAATACCTCAAAGTCACATCTAGTCTTAAATGCGGTAGTGATTGAAAATTTGTGGAGGATGAAATTATGTTCCTTCCTGGAGAACATCAGTGATGTGTGTATGTACAGTTTTACTGCGTTAATCCTGACTTTGAGATTTAAGATTTAGCATAAAAGTTATGCTCAAACAAAACTACTGAGATACATTTCAGAGTCAAGGTCAGAAACATACCCTTCACAGGCATGCAAATGCACAGCAAGTGCTTTGCGTGCACGACCTTGTCGAACCTGAAATGTGTTTGTGCATCAATGTGGCCAAGGTTGGTACTTAAAGTGTCATGAAACCCTAAAACACATTTGTTAACATATATGAACAGGTTGCACATCGGTGAAAACAACAATAGCACTCATTATGTCTATTATTGGGTTATTTTTTCATTTTTTTCACTCTTCCAGTTCCAAAGCAAAGTTGGCATATAAAATAACGTATATTCGTTAATCTGGAGTGTTGATTGGCTGCCGTGGCTGATGAGTATGCGTCTACGTCATCAGTTTTCCGAGCTTTTCTCAGTATTATTCATGAGAATGAACTCTTACGATCCAATCACTGCGCTGTATTATGCATGAGGTTGTAATACAGTGGAGAATTCAAATCTCATGAAAGAGCTTCTGCGCTGTCAGTTCATCTCTGTAAACATGACCGTAACAGTATTTAATATGTAACAACACGTGCATGAGAGAGCGGGTGATCACTTTAACAACACTCGCTGCGCGGATCATAGTTCATATACCCGGACCGGAGCAAACGTGTTTCAGATTTTTGTGAGCATATTTCATATTCTCTCATGCTCCAAACATGAACCAGCACCGTGTTCGCGCACATATCATGTCTTCTTTAAATGAAATATGCACAAATAAGGGCGCTGATTCAGCGGTACATCTGATCATGAAGGTGATGACACGACGGATTATTGTGATACACAGCAAACAATGATATAGACCGAAAATTCAAAGAAGAGTAAACAAAAAGTAACTATGCCTTTATTCTTTCTGTTTTAAAGATATTTTAATATTCATTTGTTTGCATAATGAGTGTGTTGTAGGTCTGTGTTTTATTGGTTGTTTTCTCCCCTCTTCCCACCCACTAAACTCTCACTTTTCCACATTTTTACGCACCCATTTCTGGAGTCTTTTCCAGATCTAAGGTGTGAAAGACCAGTGCTGAAACAGGGGGGTTTCATGACACTTTAAGGGGGTGATAGAGTTCCCTTCAAACATTTGTGCCATTTAACCAAAGAACAATAGACGACAAGCTTCTTAATTGAATATCTATTCATTTCATACTAGAATCAACTGATTTGCATGTGTTTAGAGGCTAATGGGTTTTATTTACTGGTATTTTACATGATTTCCAAATGTAATAATAAAATGTGACTTATATATTGATGCAACTCATCTGTGTTTTTTTCTCTCTCAACGATGCAACTTTGACCCGGTGCGAGTAATAATCAAATATGGCTTATTTAACATAACATATGGTATATGGTATAAACTTGCATGTAAAATACTCATCACCTGCTGTCTTAATCACCAAGGATGAATGAGGGTACGTATTTGAGGTTAAAGTAGAAATTGTGACACTACTCATGTATCTTCAATAGTAAAAACAAATCCAGATCATAAAGTTCATCAAGCACTACACGCAGAGCTGCTGCTGGGCTCTCACGCCCGGACTGACACCTGATAGAGTTTCACTATCATATCAGATGGCAAACATCACCCACAACACACTTGGGCTTGATCAAAACAAGATCCATCAGTCTCACACCACAGAATCAGTCAGCAGTTTTACTACCAGGGTTGAAAATATATCAAAAGTGAAACTTGTACACTACCTTTGGAAAGTTTAAGGTCAGTATGACTATTTTTTATTTTTTATTTTTTTAAGAAATCTATATTTCTATTAAGCAAGGCTGTAAAGTGACAGTAAAGACAGTGATAGAAAATATTTCTATTTCCAAATAAATGCTTTTCTTTCGAACTTCATTAAAGAATCCTGAAAACAAATGATCACGGTTTCATGATCACAAAAATATTAAATTGTTAAATATTAAATATTAACGACTGTTTTCAAAAATGACAATAATAAGAGATGTTTCTTGAGCAGCATATCAAAATATTAGAATGACTTCTGAAGGATCATGTGACACTGAAGACTGGAGTAATGACGCTGAAAATTCAATTTTGCATCACAGAAATAAATTACATTTTAAAATATATTAAAACGGAAAACATTTTTTTAAATTAAAATACTACTCACAATATTACAGTTTTTAAGGCAAGGCAAGGCAAGTTTATTTATATAGCACATTTCATACACAATGGTAATTCAAAGTGCTTTACATAAAAAGGAAGTAAAATAGTCATTAAAAGAATAATAATCACAGCAATAAAAACAAGGAATTAAAAATAATAAAAACAAGGAATTAGAAATTGATTTAAAATGAATTTTTACTGTATTTTTGATCAAATAAATGCAGGCTTGGTGAGCATAACAGACAAAAAATAAAGCATTGGTAATTGGTAGTGTATGTCAGATTTATTTTTCACAATTTTGCTTGACAAAGATAAACTTGCCCAAAAATGATCAATGTCTTCATGGAACACAAAAGCAGATATTTTGAAAAAAGTCTCCATACAATGACAATCAATGGGGTCTGAAGTTGTTTGTGACTTTCAAAATATCATATTTTCTGTTCAGTAGAGGAAAAAAATGCTTGGAACCTGAAGGTGAGTAAATGAACTATCCATTTAACACAGAAATTACAAGTTGAGCAAAGTCGTGAATGGTTTTTCCTCATCAAAATGTGTAATTATGGTTATTCCAATCTGATGTGAATACAGTAAGATGATCAGATGACATTATAACAGAAAAGCAAATAAACAAACTAAAATCAATTAGCCTTTAGTAGGAGAAACTGTCTCGTTCTCGCCCGTCAGAAGTCGCTGACTAACGCTGACATTTTCCCTAAGGCCCTTATTAGTCTCCCGCTCAATTCTGGGGAAACCAGTAACAGCCGTTTTACCTGAGAATATGGGAGCGCCTCAGACCTGTCTGTTTGCACATAATAGGCCCCATAAAACCGTTTTAATAAGCCCAAAAACTTCACGTTTACTGTACTTAATCCCAGCTTGCAGATGGAGGGCTGAACAGTTATTACAAATCAGACAGTTGGCTAGGTAACGGTCTACCATAACATTGTCTAACAATTTCCAGATTTTTAGACCTAAATACATGAAGTGTTCAGGGGCCATTTTCCCTCACGAGCCCTGCAAAAGAGTGTCTGTTTCTGACTTGCTCTGAGGGCCTTTTCATGACTAGTATTCACTAAGATTGACTCACAAAGAGCGCGACTAGCGCTAATAACAGAGTCCTCATCCAGACAGCCTGAAGGAACTCGCGTCGATGGTTCAACGCCTGTGAGCCAGCACACAAAAAGCGTGGGGCGAAGAAAAAAAGTGATCTTTTAAAATCCTCAAAACAAACACATGCAAAGTGCTGTACGTGTAATAAAACAGGCCTCAAAGCGGGGCCGCAGCCCAGCGGCGATGTAGACATAAATTAAGGACAGCATCTGAATGACAGGAATAAGCAACTCTTTTGAAAGCGTATTCCCGTCACAGGTCTGCGGTTTGAATCTGGAAAGGCTGGTGGGTGTCTTTTCTCCTCGTTATACAGGGCTCAGCGCTCTTGTGGGCGTTTGAGGTCCTGCGATGTTTCGGATGGCATGGCGCACGATATGCCCTGCTAGCTGGCACCGGAGACCCGGCTTGGCTCGTACAGTCACCTCTGCTTTGCTTCCTCCTGTCTTCCTGCTCAACGGAGGCCAAAGGTGCTGGCAGTACAGGCCATCCTGCTCCTAGCGCTGTTATTTGGTGAAGTGTCTTTGCAGCCTCTGCTAGTTATATTTTGCATCTTGTTTAAAATACAAGACAATATCTGTTATAGACCAATTATAGGTTTGTAAACATTCGGGATGCGGAAAACCACTCGGGAGAGATAGCCTTTACGGCTAGAGAATTACATGGATATGGTACAAAATAGTTTATATTGATTAGATGTCATTTTCAAAATGTTCTCCACATATTAAAAGAGCTTGTCACCCAACGATAAGCACTGTTATTCAACGAAACTGACGTTAGATAGTGGGATAGTCTTACAGATCCGAAACAGGGATGACGATTTTTGTGGGCGGGGCCTGTCTGTGGCAGAAAATTACGGTTTTCAAGTGGCAGTCTATGGAGCCATGGAATAAAAGAATTTTAAAAAAAAAGGTAAATTTGATTTTAGATTTCAAAATTCTGACTTTATTCTCACAATTCCGAGATTATATCTCACAATTCTAGTAAGGAAAATCAACTCGTCATTCTCTCTTTTCCCCTCGGCTCAGAATAGGAGTTTATATCCCACACTTTTGGTATTTTTTCCCTCAGACTTGACAAACTCACTATTTTTGAGTTAAATCGAGTCAAATTAGGAGATATAAACTTGCATCTGCGAGAAAAAAAAAGTCAGAATTGAGATAAATAAATGTTATTTAAAAATGTCAATAGTAATAGGTTTAAATAGTATTTCATGCTGTAACTGTAGGGCTAATATAATACGTCCTCTGTGAACAGCATATGTGAATATTATGTAGAACTATTGTTTAAATCAAATTTCTGCTTTAAAAGTAGAATAATCATAGCAGGTTTCATCCATAGCATGTCCGTTTAAGTGTCTGCGCTTAGCTTCAAATGGCGTCTTTGACGACAGCATTCTATAAAAATTATGCGCATTCCGATTTTGACATCAAAAGGCACAAAAATATTTTTTTCTCTTATTTCATGGATTTTACCCGTTACCTCCACTTGTTACCAGTGATTTTCTGCCACCACTATGCGCGCGCAGCTGCAAGTGATGTAACTGTGACATCTGTTCTGAATTGGTCTACACAAATGCCATTCAGTCCACAATATGATTGGCTTATGCCAGATGCCTTTTCCTCTTTATATGTTTGAAACCGCATGTAAAATAAAAACCCAAGTACAAGAAAATACTATTTCATTAATTTTTACTTTTTACTTCAAAATTTCATGTTTAATTCAAAGTGTTACTTGCCAACTCTTCATGATATTTACTAGGAATTTCTGGTTGAGTTCTAGTTTCTACACATCTGCACAGGACAGGTATCAGCTAAAAATGAGAAATTACAATGACTACATTGAATACATATGATTATATTATATTAACACAATACACATTGGTTAAAACCTCATGCTGACAGAAATGTGTCATCTGGAAGCAATTTTCGAGTATTATTTTGCTCTTTCCTCTGCCAAATCTCCAGAGTGCCTCAAGAAAAGAAATCATAATTTACAAGTAAGAAAACACTTATATTTAATTATTATTATTATTATTATTACTACTACTACTACTACTAATAATAATAATAATATCTGAATAATCAAATACAATAAAACTTTATAGATCTATCATCACTTTGGAAATGTTAGAAATTGTTATAAGGAACTATATATTTAAATAACAATAACTACAATAATAATAACAACAACAATAACAATAATAATGATAATAATAATAATAATTATTATTATTATTATCATCATTATTATTATTGTTATTATTATTATTATTGTAGTTGTTATTTAAATAATAATAATAATGATGATGATGATAATAATAATAATAATAATAATAATTATTATTATTATTATTATTATGGCTGTTCAAATAAAAAAGAAATAATACAAATTTGACAGATCCTTATTATTTAGTACTAATCATTATTTTGGAATTGTTATATGAATCGAAATATGCAGACTACATTTAAAATAGCAATAACAACAATAATAATAAAATTAATTCAAACAAAAAATATTATTATTATTATTATTATTAACAACAACAGCATTCATTATTTATCATTAAAAAACTGAAAATTGAAATTGTCATTAAGACTTTAAATTTCTATATTTTTTATAACTTTTTCATTAGAACTGTATATACATTTTGATCAACTGAAATTAAGAATATTATATTTTTTTCTTATGTTGCCCACCACTAGCTATTAGCATTTTGCAGTAATGCCAATCAAATTAAAAGCTGAAGTACTAACAATACCACCTTGACATGAGCAATATCACAGACAACATGAAAAAGGCCTCAGACTGGTGCTCTGCTGTAAGGCTAGTTTTCTCATCAAACACGCGGTCAGTTGACGGTGGGCCCCTCGGAAGGGGCACAACACAAAAACATGAAATCCCATCCAGTGGTGTCGTCAGTGAAAGAGAGAGCAGGGCTGTGCTCCAGACGCTGGGGGACTGGAGGATCTTTAACTCCTGGAGGAACAAACCAAAAGAGGCCAGGCTATACCCTATAACAGTCACCCTGATAGAACTGCTTTGAGAAGCGTGATCAATCAAATTCAGCTTCACATTTAAACAATTAAAAACACATATTCAGGCTTACTGAGTTCAACCTTCTTGTGCTAATATTTCTCTAGCATCTATTTCCAATAACGCCAAATAAAAAGCGTAAAAGTGCTTGACGGAAAAGTTGGACCGGATGATGTGGAAAAGACTCAGTGGCACTCCAGCCCACAGCGATGACTTTCTAAATAAACTTAAGCTATATCCATCTTATATTGAGCTGGTGATTCCCTGAAACACTAGCAGATGTGGATCTAACATTCAGTAAGTGACACACTATTTCAAGCAAGTCCGTTCTTATTATAGCCTAAACCTTGGGCATATTTGACCATGCCGGCTCACCAATAAGAAATTGATTGAGTAGCATATGTAAATGGAGCTGTATGAGGGAATGAGGGGCTGTTTTCTAAGTTAGGATATAATGCAGGGGTTAGAATTGGGATGGAATAGTCCAGAAAGACCTTCAATTCAAAAATAAATAAATAAAATCCATGAATGCTCCAATACAGTTTTTGTTTGATCAAGTACACATTTTGTATAAATAAATAGATAAATAAATAAATAAAAATGTGAAATCGATAAACAAAACAATGAACAATAAAATCTTTAAAAATAAACATTTTTAAAAATAAACACTAAAAATACAAATAAACTCAATTAAAAAAACTTCATTGATTACAGTAAAAACATACTGAGCAGATATATTTAATAAATCAATATTTTTAATAATAATAATAATTATTATTATTATTATTATTGTTGTTTTTAAATGGCTTTCCCCTCATACTCAGTTTAAAAAAAGAAAAACCTAATTGATTACATTGGGGGGAAAAACATACTAATATAATAAATAAATCAGACAGATAAATCAATATTTTTATATTTTGTTGACTTGTTCACATACAAAAGATATACCACATTTTCAGAAACTTATCAGGATTTTAATATCTATATTTTAATTTCTGTATTTTCTATATAGATAAAACAGCATTTGTAAACAACAACAACAATTATTATTATTATTTAAAAATAGAGGAACAATAAAAAAGAAAAACAAAAATAAACATTAGAAAAGACAATTTAAAAAGATGTATTATTTTTACAAAATATTATAGAATTTTATCAGCCATTTACAGGTTATCATAAACCATAAAACAAGAAAATAATTAACAGCTTATCAGCATAAAATATACTTTAAATTAGCAGGCATAAATGGATTATGAACTCATTCAAGTAAAATAAAAAAAAAGCATGATTCATAATACAATCCGATAAGTGCAGAGCAGAAGGGCTGCCCCTGAGGCTCAAACAGGATGGAGGTATCCGGTATAAATAGTGCAATGATAAATCTGGATACTGATTCATGACCTAATGACCAACCTAACGAAGAACTCCAGTGGGCTAAACCTATCAAGCGAAATCCTAGTCTTTCCACTTGGTCATATGAAGCACCAGTGGAATCAGATGTACTAGATTAGAGTCTTATTCTGTATTTCCACTTGATGGCAATCAGGTAGTGACCCACTTCACCAGCTTGCTTGCTCAGCAGCAGCAGCGATGGGAGTTTAGTAGGTGCTACACGTGGCAGCCGCGTGGAGGACGGGAATAACAACGAGGGACGGAGAGGCAGTAGGTAAACAGCGGCAGGCTTAGGCAGGTCTGAATCACAGGGATTGATCCCTGTACCAGACAGGTGTCCTGTTCCTGCGCTCACTGAGTCAGGCAGTCTGCCTTGGACCAGGAGGATTAGCTTGGCCGGGTAGATTATGAGGGAGTGAAATGCTGTCCGTGGAGGGAGGGGTGTAGACAAGACAATGTTTGCTCTATTCCTCCAAGTTTCGAGAGCAAACGGTGTGGCGCTGACCCTCCACTAGGGCTGGGTATCGTTCAAAAATTTTCGATATCGATACAGATACCGATACCTTGAGTTCGATACCGGTTCCTGAACGATACTTTTTTCGATACCAATTTTATGAAATCAGTTTTAACAAGATTACATTATCTCAAAAAACTTTGGTTTTATTTTTTCAGCTTGTTGACATTTATACAGACTCAAAGCCTCATCTCCTGAGCCACTGCACAAAGGAACAAAATATATCCAACACAATAAATCAGTGCAAATAATTTTAATAAAGCTCAAATAGTTTTCAGTTTACACATCTGTTAGGCTACGTTTACACTAGTGCGTGTTCGTTTTAAAACGCATAGCTCAGACAGAATCATCATTTCTATTCATTTATTCTAGGTTAAAGACTTCAAGAAATTGAAAATCTTTATCCACTTTCATAAGCAGGTGTTTTATTTTCTTTCACCATATGTTTTATTGTTATTAAATTCTGTGTTGTAGTATGTCTAATTATTTGAATGCATAAAAACTTAGTTTATTCAAATTTATTCTTAAAATAGCCTTATGAAATGTTTTATTTTTCCTCAGAAATTCTGTGTTCATTTATCTTTTAAATGATTGAAAATCACACTTTATTTATTTATTTTGGCAAACAAAATTTTACTATTAAAATTAAAACATGGAAGAAATGTTGTGTGATCATTACATTAAAAAAATAAAGTTTTAATTTTAATAGTAGCCTAGTAGTAGCAGTATGTACACTCTGTTGAACAATATTAATATATTTCTGCCGCAGTGTCTTCCAAGTTAAACCGAACTTTTATTTTGACGGGTTGCCGTG
Source organism: Tor tambroides (assembly GCA_021397915.2). Taxonomy (NCBI): domain Eukaryota; kingdom Metazoa; phylum Chordata; class Actinopteri; order Cypriniformes; family Cyprinidae; genus Tor; species Tor tambroides. Next base: position 41,043 of record JAFVLL020003117.1, on the reverse strand, counting down.
AAAACCTTTACAGTTCTGTGTATATATGATATGACGCTAATTTAACTCAAATCAAACGGTAAAATGCTCATGAAGTGACTCTCACTGCAGTTCTGGAGATGTTGTTCATGTGTTTATGACCTCATTTAGACGGCAGACGCTGAAATGACCGTGAGCGTCACGCGCGCTTCAGTCTGTATGCAGTAAACGAAACCGCACGATGTAGAGAGCGGACTGCTCCGTGCGCTTTCGAATCGCTCTCGCGGATGTCAAACACTGATCAATCAGCGCCGCATCGCTTCTAGTCGAACACACCTAGTGCTGCAGGCTTATTGCCTCACCGACGCTGATGAGATTAACCCCTTAGGTATCGAAATTTGGTACCGAACGACAAGACGTTTTTCGACACTCGGTGGTATCGAGGCAATTCGGTCGGTGCCTAAAAAGTATCGAACTCGATACCCAGTCCTACCCTTCACGCTGCCACGTTAAGCGATAGCCAGCGGACAAAGACGTGCAGAACAGGCGCTTACAGTACTTTGCCAGACAGCAAGACACAGGAGAGAACGCATTCGTAGGGCCCTATGAAATCCGTTTTATTTTTACCCAAATTCTGTTTTATTTTTTTCCAAATTCCATTTTTTCCATTTAATTTTTCTGGATTCTGGTTTTTTTTTTTTTTTTTTTTACTTTTCTGGACTCCTTTTTAATGGTTGAAATAATTTTTCTTAAAAGCATGTCTAATTAATTAAAATCATGAAACCATACAATTTACCCTTCCCTCCCCCTTATTAAAATTGAAACATGGAAGAAATATTGTGTGAGTATTTCTTAAAAAAATAAAGTTTAATTAATTTTTCAACAGTAGCAGTAGTAGTAGTAGTAGTAGTAGTATCACATACATTCTACTGAACAATAATAATATATTTTCTGGCCATATTTTTTAATTTATATGTATGTGTTTTGTTTTAATATATTTTTAATAAAATTCTATATTCACTGAAAAAAAAACTAATGTTGCATATAAATGTTATATATTACATTATTAATAATATTATATATATATTTTTATTTATATATGTATATAATATTTTTAACTATATATATTCTTTTTTCATTGAAATTCTTTAATTCAATAAAAAATAATAATATACTAATGTTCAGTGTTAAAAGTTATTAGTTGAGAAACTATGATTTTCACTGGAAATGTTATTTATATAAATAATATTATATTATATTATATTATATTATATTATATATATATATATATATATATATATATATATATATATACACATACACATATACACACACACATACACACACATACACACACACATACATGCACCATATAACTTTCCCTAAGAAAATACTGGATAATAAAGGTAACTGCAGGGTTAAGGTTAGGTTTAGGGTAAGTTCAGGGTTAGAACCTTGCTATTACCCAGTTATGATAATTACTATGACAAGTACATAATATATACATGCAGAAAGGGACTGTAAAATAAAGTGCTACCTATATAACAATAATTGCCCAAGCATACTAGAATCATATCAAACCAAACCTCAATCGAAATCTGAAGCTTGTAAATCAGAAACAAATGTTTTAAAAAAAAGCCCTAAACCTCCTACGCCCAATTCATCGACTAGGCAGTAGCACAGGTTCTCAAGATGTGTCAGGAAGAACTGCTCTGATGTCTGAGGTTTGATACTTAACAGACTCAGCAGGTGTGAACATGGCGCTTTAATTTCCCAGAGGACCGATTTGTTTTCGCCCTCAGCATGTCTCCGGCCGTTCATTCATGGGGGACTGCGATGTTTGCGAGGCTTTTGCGGCCTTGTCAAAGCACCGGCTCGCTGACGTCTCCCACAACTGGATATATCTATACCTCTCTCTGTTCCAGGTCTCCGCTCTCACCCTTATGCTAAAACGCATGACGGCAAAGCAAAATATGACAGCGTTCAAGTTTACTAAAATAGCCTGCCCACCTACAGTCACAGACAAAGAAAAGCGCGCACTAGCGTCAGCAATCCTATAGACCACAGAGCTTATCTGATCAACAACGTTGACTTCCAAGAAAGGAAACAAGCGAAAACTCAGCGACTACTTGTCGGGACACGACTACAAAGGATCGACGGACTTCTGGGACAACAAAGCCGCCGTCGTTTCATTCATGTTTTGCAGTGAATAAATCTAGGAGCTCCTGGGACCCACCGGCAACACATTCAAATGCATTCCTAGGCTTTATACCGTCATGCCTTTGTTGATTCTGATGAAAGACATGCCTGAGGGAAAACAGAACACCTTACACTGCCAGAAAAAAAGAAGGCGTTCCGTGCTTAAATGACTAACCTTTCCGAGACAAAAGGGGAATAGAAGGAGCTCTCTATCAGTTTTGGACATTCTCCCAGTGGTGAAAAGTATAGTAGAAAGAACAGAAGAAATATAAGGTGTCCTACTATATTTCACCCAGCCACATTATGGACACCAGCCTCTACTATCTGATACCTACATCTCTGGTAACTGTGGGAACTCACCTGTGCAACACTTTCTACTCCCTGCATTATACTAATGGGCCTAGTTTCCAACAGACATTGCACAAAACGTGGCTCGTAAACGTGCTTGCAGATCTGATGGGTCAATAATAATCCAAAAGTCTTGGGAAAATTTTAAAGGAATATTCCAGGTTCAGGTTAAGCTTAACCCAAAAAAAAAAAAGGGTCTCTCATTCTTTATAAAGAAAAAAAACAATGGTGTTAATGGATTACAGTGTTTCATTTGCATTAATAGTAGTCTCAATAGTAGAAACAAGACTTAAAAATATCTGTGGTAATTTTATACAGGAAAAAATTGCTAACTTTTTGTGTAGTTTTGTCTAATTTTACAATTTTATTGCCAACATAACTTCTAAAACCCTAAAATCTCTGTAGAAATTCTAAGAACAATTAAATCATTTTACACTTTTTAACAGATCAACGTAAAAGATTTTTATACAAATTTTAAACTTCACATTTCTGCATCAAGTCATCCTAAAATGGCCAAAAAACAACAAGAAAAAATTTACAACATAAAACGGAAAAGTTTACGCAAGTGCTTTCAGAAAATTATAATCTTCACATTTCTGCTTTTAAATCTTCCACAAAAAAAGAATAATAATAAAAAATAAATAAATAATAATGTAAAAACAGTAAAAAATTAGGACAATTCATATTTCCGCTTTTAAACCATCCAAAATGGCCACAAAAATAATAAGAACAATTTGACAGCTCAAATGTGTTAACAACTTATTATACATTAAAAATTTAATAGAAAAGCTTATGCAAGTGCTTTTATAAAATCGTAGTCTTCCCATTACTGCTTTTAAATCCTCAAAAAATGGCATATAAATAACGTAAAGAATTTTACAGATCACATAATACATATGTTTTAACAGAGGAATTTATGTATGTGCTTTTACAAAACTGTCACATTTCTGCTTTTAAAATCCCACAAAATTTACCTTTAAAAGCAGCACAATTTTGCAGTTGACCACAGAAATTATGAGAATTTTACAGCTCAAATTTTCTGCTTTTGAATCCCACAAAAATGACCTTTAAAAAAAGGACAATTTTACAATTGCCCATAGAAATCATGATAATTTTACAGCTCAAATAATACATTATACAAAAATTGGCTTTTTTTTATTTTTTTATTTTTTTTAAGGAAACAAGGAACAAGTCAACTTTTTTTTGTGGCATTCAAAAAATGCCATTGAAAGAGTTTAAATTTGTATTGAACCCAGAATATTCCTTCACTGTTTAATAAATGGCCTGAGCTAAACATACACGGCTTCAAAGAGTCAGAGTTAAACTATCACAAAGGAAACAGGCTACAGTTCGTTCTCACGCTCATTTAAGTGCAAGAAAAGGTCAATTGTCTGCATTTCACAGTTTCATTCATGGCTAAATAGGGAAATCAAGTTAAGGAGAAAAACAGCATTAAAGCCAAAGTTTCCGAGAGTCTTTGGACGAGCACACGGCCTCAGTGACATCCGTGTCCGTCATAATCCTCACTAACAAAAAGGTTGCCAGACATGACAGCAGGTGGCTCCACTAGGGCATCGCTGCAGAAACAATAAAGCAGGCCTAACAGGCACCGACTGAACCCGTCTCTTTCACACGGCTCGCTTTCTTTATCGCTAAAGGGAACTGGCAGAATAGACACCACACAGTAAAGTGAGAGTGAGTCGATAAGATAAGAACTTGAGTAAAAACTAAAGGCCAGTGCAATACTTCAGTGACCTCTACTTACATTTGAACAAAGCCCATAGTCAAAACTGCACCGAACTATCGCTAAGGACAACAAACGTCACGCTGATTCTTCCTATACCGCTGTTGGGGTTGTCCTTTCAGAGCCAGACATATTTGACAAATGCAAGGTGCGAGACAAAATAACAGCCTGAAATTAGACCAAACACCAATGACTTGTACATATGGGTACAGTCATTTTAGACACTTCCAAAACTGTTGCAACAGAGATGGAAATACAGTTTTTAAATACATGAATTATGTTCCCATCGTTGTTGCCACAGATTTGGAAGTGCATTTTTCTGTTCTAAAGAAGGGGGTGTCCCAATACTTTTGTCTATATAGTGTATGTACAAGTCATTGGTGTTTGGTGATGAGTTTTTGGCACAAGGTCTGCATTTACAGTCACACCAGAGGTGTTCAACTGGGATTAGGACTTGGTTTTATGCAGACCAGTCAAGTTCTTCCACACTGACTGAATCAATCATTTTCTTTTTGAACCTTTCCTTATACACAGAGGCATTGTCATGTTAGAATAGAATAGGGTCCTGTCCAAACTGTTGCTATAATATTAGAAGCACACAATTCCCTAGAATATCATTATATGCTTTAACATTAAGATTTGTACTCATAGAAATTACTAAAGTAGTCAAACCTGTTCATTAGAAGGCAGCGACCCAATACTTTTGGCAATATAGTGTACGTATGAAATTTTTTTTTACAAATATAACATAAAACCGAGATGCATGACACGCATGTGTTCAGCATGTGTGTGGTTTGCACATCCTCTGAAAATCCACTTAGCTTTAGCATTAGTGATATCTGGCCTCAATTAGGCACACAATGGAGCAAGTGTGGAGATGGCACAGCTGGAAAATGCAAAACTTTTATTGAGTTAGAAATATAAAGCTAAACAGAAAATATTCTCATCATGAATAACCTGGAAATTGTGAGTCTCATAACCAAACTATCTGGGAATGCTGTATTCAATAGGGATGGGCGATACCTCTTATTTTATTTTCGATACGATACCGATATTTTCAAGCCCAGTATCGTCGATATCGATACCGATACCTCTAAACTAAACTGATCTTTTAAATTATTAAAAGAATATAATCAGTAATTATACTCACTTAATATTAGATTTTAAAGCTATGATTGTTTTGTTTTGTTTTACATTTCATAGGCCTTTTTTTGTTTACACTGTCAGAAATAAAATATACTAAAATTGTATTTTAGCCCTTTACTGGGGCAGTAATCTCAAAGGTGCACCTATACCCCTAAAAGGGAGCATATTAGTACCATACAAGTACGCATGTTTTAAGGTTAGATAAGGTGTACCTTTGAGGGTACCTCAAGAAAAATAAACATGGTGTTACGTAAGTACTAAAATGTATTATTATTATTATTATTATTACCATGGTAAATTTGTGGTTACTGCAGCTTTACTACAAATACTGTGGTTACTGTAATAAAACCATAGTTAATTTTTGTAAAAGGCTGCCAGGCAGTTGTACCCTTAAAGGTGAAACTTTAGTATATATTTTTTTTCTGTCAGATTTATTAACAACAATTTTACAGAACATAACACAATCTATTTGAACTTTCAACAACCAGTTTAAATAAATTTACTTGCACAAACCAGCCTATTTAAAAGAAATATTACATTTACACAAAACTTTGGGGTTATTAAGATTTTGTAATATTTTTTAAATAAGTCTCATGCTCACCAAGGCTGCACTTATTTGAACAAAAATACAGTAAAAACAGCAACATTGTGAAATATAATTAAAAATAACTAGCCTACTATTTTAATATATTTTAAAATATAGTTTAAAACGCAGTGATCAAAGCTGAATTTTCAGCATCATTACTCCAGTCTTCAGTGTCGCATGATCCTTCAGAAATTATTCTAATATTATTTGAAACATTTCTGATTATTGCTGCTTCATATTTGTGTGGAAACCGTGATGCATTTTCAGAATTAATTTTATATATAACGGCGATATGTAGCAATGTAATAATGTGGCAATGGTTTCTTAAGATCTACTTATGCTTCTGATGCTTTTGGGAAACGCAGCTCTGTTTGAACAAGCACTGTGACTGAGCCATGCGTCAGCAGCGAACGCTGTCTGTGATTGATTGGTTCTGTCTTTCAGCATTTGCGTGTGTTCCGATGAGCAGGAGAAATAGCTCTAACACAATTATTCGCTAATATAGTCTATTTTTCCACTTAGAAGCTTATTTTATGCACTAAGTTTCTTGATAAATAAAATTAGTGGTTAAAAAAAATGCACTTTAGAATCGATATTTTTATATGAGGATCGATCCTTTCGATACAACATCAGTATCGAAAGTATCGATACTTTAGGATCGATCCGCCCATCCCTAGTATTCAATGGCGTGTGGCTCATCTGAAACACTTCCTATTGCACTGAATGACTCGATGAGGACCGGATCACCGGGGTGAGCATTATGAATGGATATCGTTATCCCTTAAAAGGGGCCTAAAAAAAAAAAAGACACGCAACACTACCCGGCGCTGTCATTAATCTCATTATTGGCACGTGGACAGATCGGAGCAGTGGGACACACTGACGTGGCATCCACGACGCAAACTACAGTAGAAGCACATGCTGTCACCACAGGGACAGATGCAACAGGGTGAGCAGACGGAGCACTTCCTCTTACACTAAATGCCACGCTGATGCCAGCCAAACATGGGGCTTTGCGGAAAATTTCAACTTAACTGTCTGAACGCGTTTGATGCTGCACAAGATATTACAACAAAACAAAATAGGCTATATATGTAATGTGTATACATATGTACCATTTTATATTTACATTAATAATCTATAATTTCTCATTTGAAATGTACAATTTAAATATACATGACATACAAATATGTGAAAAATGTATATATTAAGTTGAATACAATTCGTACACATATATATATATATATATATATATATATATATATATACACACACACACACACACACACATACATACTCATACATATACATATATATATATATTTATGAATGTACCATATATTTAGATTAATAATCTCCAATTTCTCATTTTAAATGTACAGTTTAAATATACATGACATATAAATGCATGTAAACACACGTAGGGCCTATTGTATTATATTACACACACACACACACAAACACACACAGATATTTTAAAACTTAATATGGGAAAATGTTCATGTTTGATATTTAAGGTAGTCTGAAAGCATCTACTAAAATTCTTTCAGACAATTCTTTCAGAAAGCAAAAATATATAAACAGAAAAATAATTATAAAATATATAATTTGGACAATTCCTTGAAAATGAAAATATTTTAAAATATATACAAAAATAAAAATTAATTTATATATTTTTAAATAAAACATACCAATTTTTTCTCAACACACACTGCATTTTTTTTTTGTTATTTATAGCATTTTTCAATGCTTTCCAAAAAATTGTTCAACCCCCCAGACACTGCAGTACTTTAAAAATACAAGCCTTTCTGAAGATCCAGGACTTAAATAAAAATTGCATCTATAACAGATTACTGGCATATTAAAAGTGATAATGTCAATATATAATGTAATATTTTTGAGTTCTAGAATTTTTTTTAATAACACAGCTATGTCATAATTAGCTTGGGCTGTTACACATACATACATTTAGCCCATGCATGTGCTGCAGTTGAGTAGCAAATATGGCACAGTCAACAGAGCTCTCACAAAAGCTATAGAGAAGAAATTATTTTATTACTTTAGAAAGTCTAAGGCTACTCGAAGACTTCCAAGACATTAAAAGTTCCCAGAGACGCAGTTGGCAGCCTTATTCCTTAGTTTAAAATTTATCACACCAGAAAACCTTTGAGGGCATCAGTGTTGGGCGATATGCTCATTTTTCATATCGTCCTATCGTCAGCCTGTGAGACCGACGATACACGATATTATCGTGCTGATTTATTTAATTAATTATTTACTTAGTTTCGTTGGAAAGTGAACCAACTCCAGCGTGAGGCTAAAAGCAGCCTAATGCTTTTAATATGACTGAATTTGTGTTTAACATGATAACAAATTAATAGAAACATCGTAAGTTACTAATTATAATGCTTATATTTCCTCAGTTATTCAAAAAGCAGCTAACACTTACAGAAAACGAGCAAAGAACATTACATTACAAAAGAACATCATCACAAGCTCAGTCTAGCGTGAGTTTATGCACTTTAAAAACACTCCCATTAAAATCAGTGAATCTACACTGAATGATGAATAAATCTCATATACTTACATCGCCCGTACATCTGCACATTGTTTATGAAGAGAGAATTTGCGAGTCAGAATTCAGTCAGCGCGCGCTGAACAACAGAACTCCGCTGTTTTAGCGATGACTCATCTGAACGTCTCTGATTGGCCATTGCATTCATAAGCTCAACATAATCGTGTGTGATTGGTTATAACACGCAATACTGTAAAAACGCGGAAAAAGAAATATAATGCAACAAATAAGACCAAATATTAATTAGATATTATTTATTAGGCTAGTAATACTAATTATTATTAATAATAATAATAATAATAATCATCATAAAAATAATCGTCTTGCTATCGTCAAAGGCATCAGCCACAAGCGATATGTCTTACTATCGTCGATACACGATACTATCGTCTATCGTCACAACCCTAGAGGGCACTGAACAAAAAAAAGCACAATATCATAAAATGTTTGATCAGAACAGCTGAGAACAACCTGCAATGCATAGCCAAAGACTTGCAAGATGACCTAATAAAAAGGAGGAAAAACATTTCAATGCAGAGTATACGAAGAACACTAGAAAAGTATGGCCTTCATGTTGAGGCATCTCGATGACAGCCGGCCAACTTGAACATGCTAAAATTTAGATAGACCTGTGGAGTTCTGGAAGAATGTTTTATGGAGTGATGTGACCAAACTGGAACTTTTTGGACCTATGGATCAGCGGTACGTTTGGTGCAAAAAAATGTAAAACTTATAGCATAGATCTGACAAACTGCACTATTTGTTTGCATGCCACAGTCTGTAACACATTCAACACAGCAGACTATTGACTTCTGTGGCCTTTTTTAACCTTATTGATCAAAATCGGAAACATTTCTGTTCCGCTTGGCAGGAGCTCAAATTCCACTGTTTGAAAATAAAACCTGACCATGCCACGAGCAAGAAAAACACACTGAATAAAACAAACACATTTTGAGTTCATTTCCCCCAAACACTTTGATGACAGACGCTGAACAAGGATGTGTTTGTCCTCAACTGGCGCCATGGTTTGATAAAGGGTGTGAAGTCATAACAGGCTGACTGTGCTGGAGAACAGCAACACGGATATAACCTAACACTAAACACAGACTAAAACTGCCATAGCGAAAACAAACAAAAAAGACAGACGGTCTTGATTGCTCACCCATGCAGAGAAATCACATGCAGTGACTAACTTTATATCTGATCCCCTTTTTCTTCTTCCCCCTTTTTAAAATGTTAGTAATAATAAATAATATTCAAAAAAATGCTGGGTATTATTCGAAAATCACACTCCTTCCCCGCATCCACACACACATATCCATAAACAGAGAGAGAGGGAGAGAGATGGGATCCATGCTTTCAATCTATATGATAAACTGTTTAATTCAGAAGATAAGCTGTATATATATATATATATATATACACACACACATTCACACACACAAAATCTTCCAATTTCTGATTTTAAATGTAAATATACATGTCACAAAAATGTATGTGTGCAAACAAAATTACAATTAAGAATTAAATATTTTTAATAAATATAAATGTATAATATATAATGTAACATTTATTTTATTACACAGTTTAAATACACAATATATTTAATATTTAGACAATATTTATTATATTATATTTTTTTCATACATTGTTACGTTTCTGTAATCTGCAATATCTGGGAATCATAGTTATTATAATTAAAGAGGAACTGTTTAATATAGTTTTTTAATAAATATATAATATAATATAATATAAATATTTTAATACATTTTAAAACATTTTTTAAACAATTTTTCATACATAATGAGTACGTATAATATATAATTAATATTTATTAATATAATATGTATTTATTATTTTTTATATATTGCATATATTATTTTATACATTTTTACATACTACAGATATATTTAATTATTTTTTTCCCAGATTTACATTTTCAAGAAGAAAATGCAATATTGGCTGGGAATTATACAGTTATTATTAAACAGGAACTCCAATATGGAAGTTCATAAATATATTTGCTGAAATTATGGCTAAGCATTACTGATTGGCAACCAACCAGTCCCGACTCTGACCGTAGTGACAAGCTGTAACTTCACGCCTGACCTCCTTTTCTCTTGCTCCTCTCGTCATACGCCTCCCTCTCATTCATAAAACGGCTGTTACGCTACAGCTGCTGACGTCCAATGTATGGACAGAGTGGAGGGGGCAGCAAGCGCAGCATGTTTTCGCAGTTGTTCGGGGGCATGTTCTTTTCTGGGAACACGGCGTTATAAAACCCTAGAGTGCATAGATCTTACAGTGCCCTCCACTAATATTGGCACCCTTGGTAAATATGAGCAAAGGTGGCTGTAAAAATAAATCTGCATTGTTTATCCTTTTGACCTTTCATTCAAAAACTTCATAAAATTCTAACCTATCATTGAAGTAAAACAATTGAAAGTGGGGGAGAAATCGTATTGTGAAATAAATACTTTCTCTAGTTCATATTGGCCACAATTATTGGCACCCAATTATTGCAATGTCCTTTTCCCAAGACAGCAGCCCTGAGTTTTCTCCTGTAATGCCTGAAGAGTTTGGAGAACACCTGATAAGAAATCAGAGACCATTCCTTCATGCAGAACCTCTCCAGATCCTCCAGATTCACAGCTCCATGTTGGTGCTTCTCCTCTTTAGTTCACCTCACTCATTTTCTATAGGGTTCAGGTCAGAGGACTGGGACAGCCATGGCAAAAGCTTCATTTTGTGCTCAGTGACCCATTTTTGTGTTGATGTTTGTTTTGGATTATTGTCCTGATGGAAGATCCAACCACGGCCCACTATAAGATTTCTAACAGAGGCAGTCAGCTTTAGATTATATATCTGTTGATTTTTGAGAGAATCCATGATGCCGTGCTTCTGAACAAGAAGTCCAGGCCCTCCGGTAGAAAAACAGGCCAACAACACTTAAGATCCAGCAGTATATTTAACCGTGGGCATGGGGTACGTTTTATCCCTGTTTCTACTAAACCCATCTAGTGGGTTTGCTGCCAAAAAGCTTTTTAGTTTCATCTGACCATAGAAGCCAGTGTCATTTGAAGTTCCAGTCGTGTCTGACAACTGAATATCTGGATTTTGTTTTTGCATGAGCGAGGAGAATTTTTCTTGAAACCCTCCCGAACAATATGTGGTGATGTAGGGGCTGTTTGATATATATATTTTTAGGCTTTCTGACTCCAAGACTCAACTAATCTCTGCAATTCTCCAACTATGATCCTTGGAGAGTCTTTGGCCACTCAAACTCTCCTCCTCACCGTGCATTAGGACGATATAGACACACGCCCTCTTCCAGGCAAATTTGTAACATCTTGATTATGATTGATTGGAATCTCTTAATTATTGCCCTGGTGGTGGAAATGTGGATTTTCAATGCTTTAGCTTTTGTCTTACAGCAACTTTCTATTTTATGAAGCTCAACAATATTGTTCTGCACATCAGAACTTTATTGTTTGGTTTTACTCCTTGTGATGGATGATTAAGGGAATTTGGCCTTTGTTTTCTTTATTTATTTATAATCCTTTGGAACAGGAACTCATAACTAGACAATTTCATGTTCCTAGTCTCCCTGGTATGCTAAAAAAATGTAAATATGAATGGAAATATACTTTCCCGGAAATAGAATTTCCAGGGGTGCCAATAATTGTGGCCAACATGCATTGGAGAAAAAACATTTATTTTATCATGAGAATTTCTCCCCAATTGCAGTTGTTTTACTTCAATGATAGGTTAGTATTTTGTGAATTTTTTGAATGAAAGATCAAAAGGATAAACAATGCAGATTTATTTTCACAGCCACCTTTGCTCAGATTTACCAAGGGTGCCAATATTAATGGAGGGCACTGTTTATACCTTTAAAATTCTTTTCAGGCCTCTCCACCTTATTCGACAATGATGCTTTGATAACAGCATGGGCCTTATGTTACACCTCTCATTTCAGGAAGGACAAAACCTGTAAAATGGTACCAAAGAGGCTCGACAGCTTATAAGGCCTACAGGAACAGATGTGCCAGTGGGATACAAAAACAAGAAAGTCTTTTCAGATCTATGAAAGAAAATGAAGCAACTAGGAAAGAAGAGACACATGCAATATATGCGCCACTATGGGGTGGTTGCTAGAATATTTGAGGTTGCTAAGGTGTTATGAGTGGTTGCTAGGCTGTTTGGAGTGGTTTCTTGGGCCTAAGGTACAAAAAAAAAAAAAAAAAAAAAAAATCCTTTTGAATTTAAATGTGTAATTTTACATGTACATTCATAATTTCCCATTTTTTATTTTAAACAGAAATATACAAATGTATGTGGGGAAATATGTGTTAAATCTATGTTATAATGACAAGTAATAAAAAAATAATAATAATATTAAAAAAAAAAACTATTTTGAATTTAAATGTATAATTTAAAATTTACATTCATAATTCCTAATTTTACATTTTAAACAAATATATACAAATGTATGTGGGAAAAATAACTAATAAAATAACTAATAAAAAATATTGACACTATTATAAATAAACAATATAGCCTATGTAGTATAGTTTCTTTAATAAATTTATGATCATATGTTTCTCACATTTTTATTCAATGTTTTACATGTATATTTAATTATATGTTTAAAATCAGAAATGTAATCTCATAAATGTAAATATTTTGACATATTTTGCCTATATTTTTAATGTGAGTTTATGAGAGGTTTTTGCTCGAGATCAGGACAGTGGTTCAGATTTTTAAACAAAAAATGTGATTATAAAATTATGAATTTAAATCAAAACAATTTTAAATTTATATTCATAATTCCCAATTTCTTATTTAAAAGTGTAATTTAAATACATATTATATTATAATTACAATATTAAAATATATAATATTTTAATAACTTTAAAATATATATTTTTTTAAAAATACTGAAAATATAATTTACTTCAAAAATAAATTGTACACATTTTACTGATATTTCATATTTTAACCAACGTTTCACATATTTTTACTAGCCATTTAATGTAAATATAACACTTCTGACATATAAAATTGTTTTGATTTAAATTCATAATTTTAATATGTATACTCATTTCCAATTTCACATTTAAAAGTATAATTTAAATACATACATGATATAAAAATGTTTAATTTAAACACGATATAAAAATGTTTACAATTTAAATACATGATATAAAATGTATGGGAGACACTATAATTACAATATAACAATTTGTAAAAATTATAATATTTGTAAAAAAAAAAATTAATATAATATTCACTTCAAAAATACTATTATAGAAATTTTACACATGCATTTTATTCATGTTTCAACTAATGTTTCACATTTTTATTAGACATTTAAATGTACATATAACACTTCTGACACAATTTGACATTTTTTATGATTTTTTCATCAAATGTTACGTTTTCTTTAAGAAGAAAATTTGCAAGCTAAGACTTAAACAGTTGTTATAATTAAACAAAGTCCAAGACAGTAGAAACTTCATAAAAATTCATTAGCTGGACAAATTATGGCATACATGGCAAAACATTACTGATTTGCAATTTTCATGTCATTTTTCCCATAAGAAAACCCAAGTGAACTGTATGCACCCCAGGCCAGCGGGTCGTACTTCCTGTTGAGCCCTGCAAGTTTAATACTTAAGATGACACTTTTAACTAAACGTTGACGTTACTTCCACAAACCGCCCATGTCTTTCAGTTGTGTTTGAGCACGCTTGAGGAGTTATGAGGGTTTTGCTATGTGCACAGAGCAGAGACTCACAAATTCACACACATGGGAGCTTTCATGCAGCAGTATAAATATTTTAGCTGCTAATTATGGTGAGGGGGCACAGACATTGGGCCCCACAGGGCATACACACTTGTGTGTATGTGTGTGTGTGTCTGTGTGTGTGTGTGTGTGTTTCGAAGGCGAAGCAAGGCTACCGGCAGAACAGGACCAACACAAAAAGCTTTTTCAAAAGGCCGGAAAACGAGTGGAGTTCCAGGGTCTTTGTGGGAACCCCATGCTGAAGCCGCACAGGTCGGCCTGTGTGCTGAGAAACTAGGCCACAGTGTTTGTCACAGCAGCAAGGTGAGGGGCTTCGGGGTAGAGCAGCGGAAGGGAGACGGCAAAGCACTCAAATAACTCTTCCCTCCACCCACTATCTGGCAAACCCACGACTACACACTCCTAGCAAATTCCTCAGGCTGACTACAAACAGTTCATACCTGTATGAGGCCGCTGAGTCGTCCCGGTAGAAGAAAAGCCTGTGTTAGAAGCATCCAAAAGAACTGAGAGGGAGAGGAAGGTCGTAATGTGTTAGGAATGTGATTTTGAGATCTTTATGAGGAGGAGAAGGCCATGCCAAGGCACACTGGAAACGTCTGTCCTGGTCGGCATTTGTGTCCTTCACTTTTTCAACGATGAATAAAACAAACTGGTGAAGGGCAAACTATTCCTCATTATGTTGCAAAGTTTTTTCTTTTACTTATATAATGTTTTGGGGGTTTTTTGCATGTATTTTTTTGTTTGCATTTTGTATATAATATTGCTATATTTTTTTTTATTTAATTTTATTTTTTGGCTAATAAGAGATAAATGGCTAATTTTATCAATCCTACCTATAATACTAATACTACTTAAAAAAAAAATTAAAACACAGGAAAACTAAAATAAACAATAAGTGAATTATTAGGCATCACAAAATTATCTACCATATTAAATATGGATAAAAATTCCTTTGAATTAGAATTAGAAAGTGCTTACAACAATATTAAAAGGACCTCTCAGATGCTGAATACTGGCATTATTTTCCAATAAAAATAATTAAATTAAAATAAAAAAATAATGAAAGTAAATGAATACATAAATAAAAATCATCTGTCAATAATTAATACAGTGATGCTATTTATTGCACACCACTAAAAAAATTGAATCACAAACTTTTTTCAATATTAAAAATAGTAAATAATCTTAACAAAATTGAATAATGCAATTTTACAGTTTATTTTCATATCAATATGTTGAATTATTTATATCAACACTATTTCAGCAACAGGCTTCCCTGAAGTCTATACATCAGCATCAGCTGTGCTGTTGATTGTTTTCGAAGGACTTCTTGGATGCTGATTATTGGCATTATTTTCCAATAATAAAATAACAATAAAATAAAAAATACATAAAAACAAAAATCACAGACACCAGCCAATAACCAATATGATGCAAACATATCTATTGTGTATCACTAAGCAAATAAAATATTAAAAATAAATATAACAAACTATTAATTAATATTAAAAATAGTAAACAAGTCTATGTCTAAATAATTTGTTTTATTTTTATATCATCATGCTAAATATTATTTCAGCAACAGGACTCCCTGTACTCTAGATATGACCATCTGCCATTAAAAAAACAAAAAAACATTTTAATCAACCACAAATGAAAAAAATGTTTAAAATTACTCAAAATCAAAATATGAATTACTGATCTACAATTAGATTCATATGGGCTAAATTTTGTATATTCAGCACCAACCCAGCGCATCTTGATGTGCTGATGCTATCAAAGCCTGAGGACTCACAGTAAGAACCCAGATGTTGGCAGTAAGTCACAGGTGCGAGTAGAAAGCAGAAAATAAGCCCTGTTCTCCTGAAGTACTTCAAAGGGATCTTCACTTAAACCTAAGTGTTTCCCTGAGGCTTCCGAGCCTGAGACAGGGGTTTTAATAAAGAGCATGAGAGCTTCATGATGGTAATTACAGAACGGGCAAGAGCTATAAATCCCACTTAAAGGGCTGTGAAAGGTATTATCCAGGAGGAGAACAGGAAGGAACCATCAGCGCAGGATATGAGGCAATCTTTACTACCTTCAGAAAGTGAGACACATTGCGACACATTGTGAAACAAACGTACTGTACATGACAAACAGCCAAGAGTAGATGCTCTTCACTTTTGAGTAGCAACACAAAAGTAGGTGAAATGTGCAGGGAAGAAATATGAGGTGCTAAAAACTGAGAGAACATGCTGCTTTTTAATGGGCATTATTCTCATGGGAAAGCAGCCCAAAGCAGGGTACAGTGGTCAGGTACTTCCTGTGGGAGTTACGTATAGCATCCGCTGCGGGGAAAACACGAGGCGCAGTAAGGGGTCCTGGGATTATAACATAAGTCTCATAGAGCCATAAAACCCCATAACCAATGACCATCCTCAAGTACAAACTCTTGCTTGTTGAAACTGAGCCACAATATGAGTAACACTGTTCCTACAAGATTCTGTCAATCGGTTCTTTATTTAAGGACATATAACTTGGGTTGAGTGAATAAACATCATTATCTGTCGCTCACCTGACAGATCAGATTACACAAACACAAGTAATTTCTAGGAATTCCACAACTGAGGTCGCAGTGGGGAACACTGTGTTCAGAACACACACAAAATAAAGCCGTTTGTATTATCATAACACAAATTAAACACAGCACAAATGTAGTTTACTGAGAATTCGGGTACTCTATGTTTTGAGATATGGAATATTATTTCAAAACCATTATTCCAAAACCTCTCCTACTAACAAGAATGAGGACGTGAATGTTCTTTTTATTTAACGAGTCTAACGACTACTTATTGCGATACAAACAGTAGGGGAGCGCGGGGCACAAAGTAACGCGGGGTTAGTTGTAACACACGTTTTTTAAATATTTCCACACATGCTAGCATAACCAAATTTACAGTATTTACTAGTTACCATATCAACATTATATAGAGAAAAAAGTGCGCCAAAATTCAAAAGTCTTACCATAGTAAAATTATATTTCTGACTTAAGTAAATTTTTCATCTCAGTTTTTATTGCTAATTTAAAATGAGACAAATCTGCTATTATTTTAATCTCCAATCTGTTATTTATCAGTTTAGATAGCTTTTTAATGTCTCGATAACTAGCAGAAGACACTAACTGGTTTTAAGTTAAAGTTGAGCAGATGGGGTCAGTTGTAACACTGCCTTACAATCTGCCCTGCCGTGCTATTCTGTGACATTAGCGATATAATTCACACTGTTTACTTTAATACATTTTAAGGAGAAACGACGAGAAACGGGTGAATAAAGACTGACAATCATTGTTTTATGTTCAGAAATTATTATTTCAAGACATGGAAAACATTTTGGCTCGGTTATATGGGCCGTCCCAGGCATGGTTCATTGTCAAACTCAAAAATCAGATTACTTTTAATTATTAAAAAACGCCATTATTTTATTTAAAATAAATAATCATTTTAATTTATTGAAAAAATATTTTAGTTTGTCTTGTATATTTTTTTCATAAGATCAGATAACATTTTAAGCTGTCATATGGTTATGTTACAACGTGCCCCTCAGCTGTTACAATGTACCCCACCTACGGGGCATGTTGTCACATTTCACTTCCAATTTTTGAGGGTAAATAAAGAAAAACATATACACTGTATTTATGAAACAAAGCGACATATTTGTACTAGACAAGTGTGAAATTACTGTGGATAAAAAATTATACCCTGAACATGAAGTGGATTTACACAATTTGAGAAAGTCAAAAAGTGTTACTTTGTGCCCCGCTCTGCCCTACCTTAAAACATTTGAATTAGTCTATTTACAAATCTTTTTCTTTTTTCTTTTCTATTGTTAAAATGTCAAGTCAAAATTAATTATTCATACTCCCAATAAAAAGCCAATAATTAATAAAAAAAATGGCAGAAGTGCAAGATAATAAAATAAACATAAAAATAAATAATCTTATATTATATTAATATATAATAGTTTTTATACTATGTTTTATTATAATTCAGTGGGTAAAATAACTATTAAACACGTCACCATTTTTCTCAGTAAACATATTTCTAAAGGTGCTGTTGACATGAAATTTTCACCAGATGTCAGTGACATACAAACACATACATACAAAGAAAACAAAACAAATAAGTTCAGAATTTGTGTGTAATAAAATGGAATGACAAGGAAAAGTATTGAACACATGAAAAAAGGGAGGTGCAAAAAGGCATGGAAAGCCAATCAGTAATTAGAAAGCAATCCTGCCCCTTGTCAGTGAAAATTACTATTAGCTGGTTCAGCCCCAACACCTACCAGGATGATGAAGATGAAACAAAGATGGACATTTCAGCAAGACAATAATCCCAAACACACAGCCAAGGAAAGAAAATAAAGCTGCTAGGCCCAGCCAATTACCTAACTTGAATCCAATAGAAAATCTATGAATTAAATAGAAATCCAATAGAAAATCTAAAGAATTAAAGATCAGAGTTCATAGAAGAGGCCCACGGAACCTTCGATATTTGAAGACTGTTTGTGTTTGTGTGGAAGAATGGGCCAAAATCACCCCTGAGCAATGCATGCGACTAATTTCTCCATACAGGAGGCATCTTGAAGCTGTCATTACCAACAAAGGCTTTTGTACGAAGTATTAAATAAATTTCAGTAAGCGTGTTCAGTACTTTTTCCCTGTGTCACTCCATTTAATTACACATAACTTAGTTTCGGAACTTCTTTGTTTTGTTTTCTTTGTATGTATGGATTACTTGGGTTCGTTGGTACCGACATCTGGTGAAAATTTCATGTCAACAGCACCTTTAGAAATATATTTACTGACAAAAATGGTGATATGTTCAATACTTATTTTGCCCACTGTATATAATTGTTTTTGCACTAATGTTATTTTTTATGCATTTATACATAGATAATTTGAATTTATTTACATTTTAAATATAAATAAATTATATTATATTATAATTATAAAAAATAAATTATAAATTATATGTTTATTATATACACACATACATACACACACATACATTATATATACATACATACACATATACATATATATATATATATATATATACACACACACACACACACACGTACGTATGTATGTATGTACGTGTAAAAACTTAAACCTACTGTACCTGAAATTATTTACATTATATATGCATGTGTGCTGACAAATTTAGAAAGATGTAATTTATATTATATATATATATATATATATATATATATATATACACACACACATACACACATATACACATACTTATGAGTAAAAAACATAAGTAAAAAGAAAATATCAAGAGGAAAAAATAAAATGTATTACATATACATTTAGACAGTACATGTAAATATTAAAATAACATGTAACTATGAATATGTAAAAACAACTATGTATATGTATATTAATTACTCAATAATACAGTAATTATATTAGTTTTATGCTTATTTGAGTAATGCCACAACTACATCAATCTCTATTATACACCGTTGCCATGAAAACATAATTACAGCCATATTTATTAGACTGCGATTTCATTCGTATTTATGCAGCAATGATGCACGTCATCTCAAAAGGGAGGATATGGGAAAACAAAGAAAGACAGACAAGTTTAGTCCAGTCTGCCCCAGCAACTATACATGCTGCATTCCTGAAGTCCTGAGATCACGCTGACCTTACATTCACTGTAAATGATCGATGTGAGAGCACCAGCACTCCCTCAACCATTTCACTCAAACATCTGAGAGTAAAACCAGACAGAAAAGCAGAAAGAAGTGGATGGGGCAACCGAGGAGAAGCGTACGGCCCATAAAATGAGTATTCCTCCGCTAATTCCCAATCAGCAAAATCAATACGACCAAAGCTTTTGAAAATCCACAGCAATTTTCACAATAACCAAATAGATTGCCCATTATGTGAAGTCTGACAGTGTAATGTGAAGAGCCAAAGAGAACGCTTCGTTTTCACCAAAAACACATTACATCTGAAGTCCTAAACCTGTCACATACTACACAAAGAGTGGCTCATTTTGAATGTAATAGGCATGATAACAGCAGTAGAGAACTGAAATTACTATAATTGCTTTGATTAAAGGGAAATGAAAGGCAGGGAGGCCATTATACTGTAGCTACAAATCAGACGCTCGCATATAGCACTAAAGTGATGCTCACACCGACTAAATTGCAATTAAATAGCTGGAAGTCACCAAGATATGCATAGTAAGAACTCCAAATCAACTTCAATATCTAGTTGCAGAAGATCTTGTGAACTTGACTGACTGCATGCATTCCCACTGGTGTCAGTACAGGAAGTACAGGAAGAGGAAACCATCCATCCATCTATAAAACCAATAAACCTTCAAACTTCAAGGCATTTTAACTTTTTTTTTTTTTCTCCAAAAGTTTAATCAAAAAAGTCTTTGTCGAGCCAACATTGAGTTTGTCTTGACATTTTGTTCTAGTTAGATATATTAGATTGTTTTTGCCATTTATTCAAATTGCATTTCTGCATCCTGTTCGCTACATGAAGCCACATTAAAACTCAAATTCAAGAATGAGAACTTGATCTTACTTTCTGGCCATATAAATCTCAGCTACTGCACCAAATTGCATATTTTTTGCTGAATTTGGTCCTTTGAATAAAATTTAGATGTTTTTTTTCCTCTGAATATATTCTCTCTGTACCATACGATATGAGCCATAAAAGCCTGAAGTATCAAATATGATACTCAACAATGGAAAATATGCAAACTTTTTTGTCTAAAGGTTTAATAGACTTCAATAAGCTGTTCAATTAAATTGTTACCTATCAGGCTTTACAGGGTTAATATACTGTACATTCAGGTGCATGTAAACAAGCTCCTACAAAGTGATCTTTTAAACAGAGACATACAAAACAAAGCATTAAAGTCCGACGCCTAATAGAAAGTCTCAGGCATTCTGTTGTGAAATTACTTGGATGTACTAAAAACCCACTGATACCACACCAGAATCTCTGGCGATTCCCAGGAATGTGTTCACAAAACAGAGCAGCATCAGCTCTCGGGCAGCACAGAGTTTCCCCACTTTCCCTAGTGCTACTGGAAAGAATTTAACATCTTTAATAGCTCCATTTTCATTTTCAACCAAGTAAAATTCACAACACTAACATGATGAACTGCCCTCCAATCCAGCTCTGCGATGTTTGTAATTCTCAATAACTTTTTTTTTTTTCCTCAGCCACAGCTGCAAACTCAAATGTGTTTACTGGAAGAGGGCATCTACGTGTGAATTTCACCGGTCATCTGTCTGGTGTGGGCACAGCGTTACGAACCCCCTAAAGCCCCCGAGTTTGTTTACTTTTGCGGTGAGCAGTCCAGTAAAACATTGTGTTCAATTTCGTCACTCAATGGCCAAGTGCTAATCATGCCGTCCTGGCCGTTTCACATACCACCTCCTCACCATCTGAAAGAGGGGACTTCCAGCTCCATGCACAGATTTACTCCTCACACTTACAACCTACCACTTAAGACACTTTAAAGTCAACATGAAATACGCTCGCAAACATTCCCCATGATGTTTTTCCAAAGCAAAGTTAAATATTTAACAAGAAAAAAAGCCAATGGGCTGAAAAATAAGAGGTTTGGTGATGTCTACTGAAATAAAAGTCAGTTTAGAGGCAGATAAAGTTATTACATTTTGATTAAATCAATGCAACAAGAAAAGGAAATGTAATAAGACAGCAAATAGGGCCATTTTTAATTTTATGTTGACTTTAAAGGAACAGTTCATTCAAAAGTAAAAAAAAAAAAAAAAAAAACTGCTGACAATGTGCTTTCACCCTTAGGCCATCCAAGATGAGTAGATGAGTTTGTTTCTTCATCAGAAGAGATTTAGAGAAATGTAGCATTACATCACTTGCTCAGCAATGGATCCTCTGTAGTGAATGGGTGCCGTCAGAATGGGAGTCCAAACAGCTGATAAAAACATCACAATAATCCAGAAGTAATCCACACCACTCCAGTCAATCAATTAATATGCTGAAGTAAAAAGCTGTGTGTTTGTAAGAAACACATCCATCATTATGCTATTTTAATTATTTTAATTTATTGGTTTAGAACTGTTTTAGACTGGTTCTCGCTTTGAAACAATGCTTGATGTGTATATTTCTCTCCTGATTCAGATTAAGATTACTTTTTCACTGTAGAAAGCAATATTATGGATAGAGTAGACTAACTGAGACTTGTCACAGCGCTTGTATACGGTTGCCCTCTCATTGGTCTGATTGCTTCTATTGTTCTCCTCATTTGTAAGTCGCTTTGGATAAAAGCAACTGCTAAATGATTCAATGTAAATGTAAATATAAGAGTACTGGTATTTCACCCTGAGCAATGGTGTTAAGTTAAACAAAAATTAATCATGGATTGTTTTTTTATTTAAAAAAATGCAACTTTTTGCTTCACAAGACAATAATTGATGAACTGGAGTGGTGTGTGTTACTTGTGGATTATTGTGATGTTTTTATCAGCTGTTCAGACTCTCATTCTGACGGCACCCATTCACTGCAGAGGATCCATTGGTGAGCAAGTGATGTAATGGCAAACATTGGTAACCTAATATGTGTGATAACCATTGACTTCTATTGTATGTAGGGATGGCTCGATACCCGTATCGGTACCGTTCGGTTCTCGGACAAATTCCAAATGGAAGTGATCATCCCCATCCCCTTGGAATGGGGACTTTGGAGTGAGCAGGGCACGTGCGTGCCATTATGTAGTCGTTTGGAATGCACTTGGCGAAGGGAGCGATGTAATTTCCTCATTATCATCAGCTGGCATGTTCCCGTGACAACGCAGCACGGCGTCAATCAGCAGATGTCGCTGTTTTAATGTCATAAATGTCTTTTTATTTTTGTTGGCATAACTGTTGTAAATAAACATACATTTTGGTTAAAAAGTTTTTAATATATGCTAATCTATAAAAACTAATATGTATAAAACTTGTTAAAATATAAAATGTATATTTTTATAATGCCGGTGTCCATCAGCGAATCTGCTGACGGACGCCGTGCTGCGTTGTCACGGGAACATGCCAGCTGATGATAATGAGGAAATTACATCGCTCCCTTCGCCAAGTGCATTCCAAACGACTACATAATGGCACGCACGTGCCCTGCTCACTCCAAAGGGGATGGGGATGATCACTTCCATTTGGAATTTGTCCGAGAACCGAACGGTACCGATACGGGTACCGAGCCATCCCTAATTGTATGGACAAATTAACACTGAGACATTACTCAAAATATGTTCGTTTGTGTTCCACATTCAAAAAGAAACTTAAGACAGTTTAGGAACAACATGAGGCAAAATAAACTATAACAGAATTATAAGATCTTGTGTGAACTTGTGTGATATTTAAGCTCAAGGGAAGGCGAAAATGTCCCCCATTTCACCTTTTCTCCCTGAATATTCACTACTAACTAACTAATACAAGCACCCAGTGGCCATCTCAAATGCCTATGAAAAACACCAGGTGCTAAGCAATAAACAACAGGCACTGAGTTGTTTTGCCAGACATGAATAATCAAACGTCGATTGCAGTGGTCAATAAGCAAATGTAAATGCAAATGCCTCGCACAAACAAATCTAGACCCTCCCAAGGTCAAGACAATGGGAGAACAACAGCACATAAGACCTGATTTATTGCTGTACGCAGTACACACTGCTATGCAGAGTCTCTGTGATATCTTGCCACGTCAGAGCGACCAGCAATTTTCCGTGCCACAGAGTGGTCTGGGAATTTTAGCACCTGCAGCACCTGCTCAGAAGCAGCTGTGAGAACTGGAGAGGAAGAAGTCAGAGGAAGAGAGAGAGAGCTCTTGGGGACATATGTGCCATATATACTCAGCTACAGCTGCACGTGGCCTGTGTTTGTTCAACACCACACTGCGTTTCCTAAAATGAACAACTAATTGCACACAGTGGCCTATATGGATGAACATACTGTTCTAACACCACAACAAAGGCAAATGCAAAGCAATAATTTTATTGTGAGATAGTAAATGCTAAACATAACGGTCTGAACACAACGGTGGAGATTCAAGCACTTCTATTGTCTTTAGGGCTGTCGCGATAACCGCGATATCGCAATACCGCGCTATTGACGAGCATAACCGCAGAGGAATGCAACAACCGCGATATTTCCATGTTGTTGTTTTTTTTTTTTTCTTTTTCCCTTCTCGTTTTACACTTCGTGCATGCGTACTGAATATTAGTAATGATAACAATGTGTACCATGCTGATTTGTACAGAGGCTTAGTAAATTTGCACTTAACAAGCCTAAACAGACAGCGAATGAGAGAGAGATCGACTGATCGCGTGCGATTACCTGTGTCTGTCCTTCAGGCCGAGTCATGTATTTCGTGAAAACAGGTTGTCATGTCCAAGGAAAGCGAAATCTGTCTTAGCATGGACGCACTGCTGGTCAGCTGAGCCTTTAAAAGTGGCGCTCAAAGTTAAAATGATTTCAACAGCGTGTTTCATTACATATTCCTTTGAATGAATCAGCACTTTTGAACGTGTAGTTGAAATAACGGTTTAAGACTCACTCAAAGACAGTCTCTTGCCGCCACCTTGTGGCGAAACAATAAAACTGCACTGACTGACACCATGTCTAGAACTCGCAGGTGATAAATAAAAGGAAAATCTAAATAAAAGGAAATATCAACAGAAAAAATATCTTGTCAGTCAGATTCGAGGATCAGAACTAACTGTTATATAGGCTAACGATCTTATTGTCAGGTTTATGTTTTGTTATGTGGACTGTTATTTTGTCATTCTCTTCTGTTTACTTCACTTCCTGTTTCAAAGCGATTTAGTTTCGTTTTCATTGGTTTCTGAATATGACCTCGTTACATAACACATACACAGATATATTATATATATATATATATATATATATATATATATATATATATATATATATATATATATATATATATATATATATATATATATATATATGGTAATACCGCATACCGCGCTATTGAGCCACTCAAAATTACCGCAAGGGAAATTCCTTAACCGCGACAGCCCTAATTGTCTTTTTTCTCACATAATTTTTACTGAAAAATTGCATTTTTACATTTTACATTTACATTTTACATTTAACATTCACATCCTATCCAACCCAATAATCCCCAACTAAAACAAAAGGACATCTAAAAATGTTCAACTATACATTTAAAAGGAAAAATTAATAAATAAATAAATAGTACAGAAAAAAAGAAATAAAATTAAGTTAAAATATATTTAATAAAAAAAAAACAATGAAAGTCAACAGGGTCCAATGTCATTTTGACAACATTGTTCAAAATATGCAAAAGAAAGAAAGAAAGAAAGAAAGAAAGAAAAAGAATTACAATTCTGTAATTCCAAAATATTAACGTATACACTACCATTCAAAAGTTTGGTGGCAGTAAGATTTTTTTCTATATATTTTTTTCTATTTTTTCAACAAAAAAATAAATAAATAGAACTGAGCCTAAACCTTTTTTTAAATTATTTTTCCAAGCAAAATCATGTTCCACAATAATAAAAAAAAGTATATCTGATTCAATTAAAAGTCTGAAATAATGTTCTAAGGACAACATTAACCAACAGCCAGCATGGCATAGGTGACGTCAATTAAAAGGAAAGTCATTTCAGAGGTAGATATTCCAATTTGATGGGAGATTAAAAAAAAACAAAGTTATTTCCCTTCATACAGATAATCAATTGCAGCAAAACCAGGACTGTGTTTAAGGTAAATAGGGGTCAAAGCCGGTTTCATGCTGACTTCAACAGTGGAAAAAAGTACCTTCTTGTCTTCATTGGTTTAACTGAGGCCCTGAGGGCACGAGGTTAAGAGACTAGAGTTTCAAACCGGTTGCAGAGATGAAAGGGTGACTAGCGTGTAACAGTGAACTCGGTAACTTTCCATCAACTGCATCCACAACTCAGCCGAGTGAGCACATTAGCAGGGGTGAGCGGAGAGGCGCTGAGCTATTAAACACAGACACACCTAAACACACTCTAAGCTGAACAGACAACAACACCGAGCAGGGGGTCAGCGAGGGTGCTGCACATCTCCACAGGTGGAAAAGACACATTCTTCCACATATCCAGGTACTGTAGGAGGATGTGTGGCTCGAGGTGTCCTTAGGCCTCTCTGAAAATCCCTGACGTGTCTGGCCTCCTGCCCTGAACAGACATTAAGTTGAACTAAATATGCTACTAGATAAGCTTAATACTTTACTAATACTTTAGGGTTGATGTTCAGGTTAGTATATACTAAGGCTGGACATTGACACAAATTTGATTTATCATCTTTCCGGTGTTTTCAACATTTGCCATCTCAATATATATGGACAGTCCACGTAAACTTCATCTCCAGAGCTGCTCTGAGAGTTCTGTGAGCTTTTCATAGAAAAAGAACCTTAAAATACATACTGAAACTCAAAGATACTGAAACTCAAAGATATTGACAACAAATCACCAATATAAAAGTTTGGTTTAACTTGAAGAAATTATGAAAAAAATATATTGCTATTGTATACTAAAATGTACTTCTTATAGTAATAATAATAATATTTTTAAGGAATATCACATAATCAAAACATTTTTACGTCCATGTTTTAGTTCACACAGTTATGTTGTGCAGCATCTTATTTGACAAAAAATGCAATGTTTTGTTTTAAATTAATGGTTATATTTGACATCATTTTATAACTTTTTTCAACAAATCACCAATATAAAAGTTTGGTTTAACTTGAAGAAATTGCATTTTTATTTTATTTATTTTTTACTTAAAAGGTATTTTACTCTAGTTAATAAATATGTGGAAAAATATATATTTTTCATATATTTTTGTCCTTTTAGATTGTTTAAATTGCTAAAGTTCTATTAATTAATTTCACTGGACACCATTTTTGATTATAAATTTGTATTAAATTATAAAATATAGAATCCAGAAAATTGGGGAAAAAAAGGTATCTTACTCTTGAGTTTAAAAGTGAACAAACAAGTTGTGTTTACATTCATCATCAAGGTCTAATAAATATGTGGAAAACATTTTCTTCTCCATTAATTGGTAAATGAATACTGTGGTAAATATCACTATTCTATGATATGGAAAAAAAGGTTGTTATAGTATTTTTGGCCATACTGTCCACCTCTAGATAGTAGGTGGGCTGCTAATAAAATTTAGTGAAATTTTGTTCATGCATTAACTGAAAAAAGCAAACTAAAAGATTTAAGAATCAATAACCGGTTCATTAAAATTGAGAAATCAATATTGTCATCTCATCCGTAGAATGCACTGAAAGAATGTGAGGAGAACATCAACAAAAAGTGGAAGAAACATAATTCTCAAAACTGACACAGAATAATTTGCATTTGGTGACCCCAAGTAATCTGTGTTGTTTGCCCTTGCTAGTTTGTTTCATATGGAACAATCTTCAATAAGCATTAAGGTACATCATGTGCTCTACTCGGCTATATATAATCCGTACTAAGTCCACATCTGATGATGAAACCGTAAAACACTTATCCTCTTTTAATCTCTGACATTATTGGAACAAGACAGCAGCCATATCTGCTCACACATCCATCTTAGCGCCATGATTGCTCGCTTTCACGTGGGGAATATCTCGGCTCAGACATTAGGCCGTTTACCTGGCTGACAACAGCTCCTCCACCCTCTCACCTACTTCCCGAGTCAGTTTCTTAATTACATAATGCCTTAATTACCAGGTTGCTTCCTATGCATAACAGAGATTGTGTGCAAGGTCTAAGGAAACAGTGATAGAAAAGAAATGCAATCTGCTGCTTATTTATGCGAATAAAACTGATAGTTCCAACTCTAAATTCTGACTGGATGAGCCACCTTTGAGCAGTTCCCAAAATAACGAGGAGAGAACAACATTCAGCATGAGTAGCTAAATTACTCTTATGAAACGGTTCTTTTTTGTGAATCAAAAACATTCAGTATGACCAGAATCAGAAACAGAATGAGCTTTATTGCTAGGTATGTTTACACATACGAGGAATTTGTTTTAGTGACAGAAGCTCCACAGTGCAACAGAATGACAGCAACAAGACAAGACACAGATAATAAAAAGAATAAAGAGTATAATATACAAATATACAAAATAGACAATGTACAAAATAGCAAAAAACACAATATATAATATAGGCAATTATGTATGTACAGTTATGATGTGTGCAAATTTGAAATGTAAATAAGTATGCGTGTTAAATAAATAAATGTATTATAGTGTTGTGTGTTTATTGTTAAGTGTTCATGAGATGGATTGCCTGAGGGAAGAAACTGTTTCTGTGTCTGGTTCTTCTGGTGCTCAGAGCTCTGTAGCGTCGACCAGATGGCAACAGTTCAAAGAGGGAGTGTGCTGGATGTGAGGGGTCCAGTGGAGTCTGATTGCCCAACAAATGACTCCGTATGAGAAATTATAATTACAAAATGAATAAATAAATAAATTACTGCTCAATAGACATAGTCCAAAATCCAAAACAAATGACTCATGTGTTGGTTCTTAAGTGAATCAAAAACATTCAGCATGTAACCCAATTACCAAACAAATAACTCCCTAAGGGAAGGTCTGTTCGTGAAGAAATAAAAACTATATATATATATATATATATATATAAATAAATGTCAGGTAATATATACACTGTAAAAAATGATTGTGATTTTAATGGTAAAAAACTGTGAAAATGCTACAGTA
Source organism: Tor tambroides (assembly GCA_021397915.2). Taxonomy (NCBI): domain Eukaryota; kingdom Metazoa; phylum Chordata; class Actinopteri; order Cypriniformes; family Cyprinidae; genus Tor; species Tor tambroides. The sequence continues at coordinate 11,893 of JAFVLL020003117.1, read as the reverse complement.
AAAACCTGTTAAATGGTTAACGGAAAATTCCTGTAAAATTTACAGGGAAAAACTGTAAACTGACGTTCCCAGAATTCCCTGCGTTGCATTTCAAATTCTGTTTGAATTTGACGTTTTTTCGTTAAAATAACTATGTTTCTTCTTAGTTTTTTTCTTATCAGTTATGTTTATTAGGGTTGTATGTTACATCTAATGTTGTTAAACTAATGTTTATAGCATATTTCAGTTTAATGAGTCTCACCATGATGGTGTTTAGTGCTTGTGTGAATGACACTGTGCACCTTCTATATATGCTATTATTTAAAAGCTGCTTGTGATGGGCTTTGGTTCATCATGTGACTTTCTCATAACCACCTGCATTTGGTGGTTATCAGTGTATTTCAAAGGTACAAAACAGATTTCAGTACTTTAATAGGTTGGTATATTAACATTATATCAGTTAAAGAAATTACAGTATTTAATTGTAAATTTAAGTTAAAACCGTAAAACCTAAAATGTTGTTACCGTATTTTTTACGGTAGAATTCCGGCAACCACAGCTGCCAGTTTTTTTAGCGTAGGTTTTACGGAATTTTTTTTTACTATATATATATATATATATACACATATACACACATATACACATATACACACACACACATGCATATATATGGGATGTGCTGGTCTAGTCGACTAAATGGTTAAGCTCCTACTAGTCGACACTGAAAACAATCGATTACACGAGAGAAAAAAAACATGATTTTATCATTCAAATTACCATCATTTTAACGTTACTTTTTAAAACATTTTAAATAACAAGTTAAACTAAAATGTTTGAAAAAGAATACATATGAAAATACTTACATAAAATGTTTTTTTACAAGTGTATCTGGGCAGAAACTATATTTTTACTTCAGACCCCAAATGCATTTCCTTCGTGTCAGTTGTGGCGAGCTCAAAATGACCATGCGAAAGACCAGCAAGGTGTGGGATTATTTTGAATTAGAAGGAAACGGAAACGTTTTTTGTAAACTGTGTAATGTAAAATTGGCTTACAATAACTCTACTGGAGCGATGCGTACTCATATTCAATACAGGCACGTAGGCGTTAGCTTAGAGGCTAGCCAAAGCCAGCAAATGTCAATCATGTCATACACTACAACCCGCCGCCACTGCATATATATATATATATATATATATATATATATATATATATATATATATAGATAGTGATTCAAAGATTAAGTATTTCAAGTGTGGGCTGTTTTATAGACACGCTGTGTTTTTTTTCTTTTGCCATTTTTTGGGGTTTTCAAGCTTCTGTTTAAATGACTGTCAAATTAGTCGTAGCGCACAACACCTCTTAAAGTAATAGCAGCCAAATAACCAAATAACCCAGCTTCTGTGATGTCTGTTAATCAAAGAACAAAACAAAAAAAGAGGAAATCAATGACTTTTGTAGCTTTAAGGATGCATCTATATTTAATTTACAATTTAGTGTTCAATAACTTTATTCAATTTCTGTATTTTTCCTACTTGCTGAAGGTCACAGGTAAATATGACATTTATTATAATGGGTTTATGTGAAGATTGTTTTCAGTTCACTTAAATTGTAAGTTGTTATTTTTAAAAGGGTAATAAATGTTAAAATTGATAGCTCACAATTAAACTAATGTTAGTATAGTCAACATTAGGCTACATGTAGTCAATGGTTAAATTTTAGGAAACAAAAGAACAATTTCCTTGAGACATCAGTGGTATTGGTATCAGTTAGGGTTATAACGGGTATAAAGGTCACCGATTATAACGGAAGTGTTTTTTCAAGTGCATATACTCGCGCTAGATAATGTTCTTTGGTAATGTAAATATTTTTTGCTCATTTTCTGTAGCTGCTTTTTGAACAACTGAGGAAATGTAAGCAGTATAATTAGTGATTTACAATGTTTCTATTAAATTGTTATGTTAAATACAAATTCATTAAGCTGGTGTTGGTTCACTTTCCGGCAATGAAACTAAGCAAGTAAATAATTGAATAAATTAGCACGATAATATCGTGTATCGGCGATCTCACAGGCTGAAGACAGGACGATATGACAATTGAGCATATTGCCCAACACTGGTATACTCTTCAGTTAGGGCTGGGCGATAATTCGATAACGATAATTATCGCGATATAATTTTCCTCGATAAAACGATATGAAGAGTTCGATAAATGTTCGATATAATGTTTATGCACCAAAAGCGGAACGAAACAGCGCGACTCGCGCCACACGGACCGTTTATCCGCTCGGATCACAGTTCAAACTGCCGCGCGGCGCGAGCTCACTAGAGCAGATGCGTTTACTCGCGGATGAGATGGTCACGCGAGTACTAAACAACAGCGCTTTGAGATCGAAGCGCTTGCATTCAGCAATGAACACAAATGACTCCGTGATTTAAACTAGTTTAGAGCCAAACAGGAGAAACACTGTGTGCAACAAGACAATCAGAAGGTTTTCAAGTCTACACCTCGCCATCATTTACCATTCATTTACTGTAGTAACAGTCACTGCACCATGGTATTGTGGCAGAAATGTGGGATATTCACATAGAATTTTATTGCAAGAGTAATGGTGTATAATTATAGTATGTATTTGTGATTAAGCTATAGCATGTGTGCATTTATACTGAATGTTTTTAGACTACTGTTTTTCATACAAATAGGCTAGCTATAAACCATATAGTTATATTTTTTACCATGGTATTGAGGTGCTATATGTGGTTTAAACTGTGTTTATCATGATTTAAATGTATGCTACTATGGGAGACCAATGCTTAATTAAAAAAAAAAAAAAAACTTGGTCAGAATAAATTTAACCATATAAAACTGAGGTTGCTACAATTTGTACAGATGTTACTGATTTTGATAATACAGGGTTTCTGCAGGATTTTTAAGCTCAAATTTAAGACTTTAAGACCTTTTTTAAGACCTGCACAAATAAAATTAATACCATATAAGCGGGGTAGGGCAATGTCTATAGTACCATATTAAACTGTAAAACGGCTGACAAAAGCATTCAGATACAAGTTTTCAGAAAAACAAAAAGTTTTATAAAATGATCAACTTTACATTTCAGCCTTTAAACCATTTTTAAGAAAATGAATAAGTCAAAAGTATTAATTATATTGATTTTAACAATTATTATCAATAAATTATTATATAAATTAAATAACATGAATTAGGGGTGTGTGAAATTGACAAAAAAAATTATATTTTCTGGGATTTTATCGATAACAATAATTAGACGATATTTTGATGAGTGTGTTATTGTGCTGGTATCTTAAAGATTACTATGGACAGCTGACTCCTGAATTTTTTTGATATTCTTCATATTCTTTGTGGTCAGTTCACAGCAGTGATAGAAATGAGTCTTTTCTAACAAGTTTTACGGGCATTTTTACCTTTCAGCCATTTTTTCTAAAAGTGTGCATCATCTTTTGAGTCAAATTCTTGCATTTGGGCTGTTACCAAGCAAATGAAATCAGTATCAACAAAACTTAGCTTTGCAATGCATCTGATGTGGCATTTAGATGTATTTACACACTGTTTAATGCAGCTCAGAGGGACACAGAATGCTAACCTGCAGTTACAAATGCAGAAATAATGTTTTGATATTTGAAACATAAAACGTTGAAAACTGATGTTTGAAATTTAAAAAAAAAAATGAAGATACTTTAAATGTGAAATTAAAACCGCCAGCAGGTGGCAGCGAGTCACTGTTAATTAGTGAGTCATTGCGATTGAACTGAATCATTTAACGGTTGATTCATTCAGGAAGGAAGCACTGTCATGTTGCTCAGAGACGCAAAACAGTGCAGTGGCTGTGTTTGTAATTATTTTTGTTGGAGAAATAGAGCAAAAGCAGGAAATATGGTGTCTAAAACAAGTCTCTTAATATTAACTTCTTGTTTATTGAACTGTTGCATAAAATCAAAATCACATTTGTAATCATGCTGATTTTGGAGAAAAGAATGGCACTCTTTGTGTGATATTAACTATATGAAATGATATACCGTAAATCTAGGCTGTACATTTTCTGCCCCCATATCCATATTATGTGATCATTCTAAATGCATTTTAATAGACTGAATCGTGCAGTGAAAGAAGTCACTCGTACGCGCACTAGTTTAACCTATGTTAACTGATTCATTCTCTGCCAGCAGGTGTCGCGTTTGGCTGAAATATAACGGTTTTCCCGGTAAAAACAGAACACAAAGCAGCGCAGCACCGGACTTTGAACTTGCAGCGCTCATGTTTATTTAATGACATCATAGCCTTTCGAAGTTCAATCGTCACATTCAGCCTTATCGCAATTCTGTACTTTCCGTCTCCAAATTTAAGACCTCTTGATCATAATTAAGACTTTCTTGTACAATTTAAGACCTTTTAAGGCCTTAAATTTGATACAACTAAATTTAAGACTTTAAGACTCCGCGGAAACCCTGTAATAACCAAACATTTCCCTTTGCATCCTAACTCAAGCTACTATCAAACGTGCATTTCTAAGAGACAAAAAAGTGATATTATTATTATTATTAATATTATCAGGCAGCCCAAACCGGTTTCTTGATTTGAAATAATATCACTCATTAGAACATGCAGCAACTAAGAAATACATTTTTCTAGTTAGATATTTATTTTGTTAAAGAAAATTAATGGTCTGGTTTCTACAACTTTAACTTGAGCAAAATTCTGGCTTTAAACTGGAAAGAAATAAAGATTTGACATTTATCGTGATAATTATCAATATCGACTGATATGAAAAAAATTATCGTGATAATTTTTTTGGTCATATCGCCCAGCCCTATCTTCAGTCATAAAAAAATATGCCAGTGAACAAATATTACAAAAAATATACTGTCTTTATGTTGTTTCTGTATTAATTTGAAGACTGAATGTGAAATTATTGCAATATAAAAGTATATTTAAAAACTTTAATGTTAGGTGGGATTAATCACGATTAAAGATAAAATAAAATAAAAATGTGTGATTAGTTAATTTTTTTAATCAATTGACAGCACTATTAAAAAAACAAAACCAGCATGACCTGCATAGTCTAAATTCCAAACAAATCTTCTTAGTCAATTAAAAACACTTAATCAATCGAACTCACAGAACCACACGACATTAATATCTCATGTCTGACTACATTGACCACTTACTTCATTTTGTTGTACTTAAGGCTTGTGAGACTTAAATCCACGTAGTTTGAATGGTTATTCAATGTTTTAAACCAATGTTTTATTTAATAAAACTCTCAAATAAATGAAAAAAAAAAAATCTTTCCAACCATTTTGTACTAAAACTACTAAAAGAATCATTTATGGAATATATAATTTCCATCCTACTGCTGCCATTCTTTAAAAGCACTCCAACTTGTTATACCTAAAAAAAAAAACCAAAGCTGTGGTCAAAATCACTGTTTGTCCAATCATTATTGCTTTATTTAAACACGGTCTAATGAATCTCCATTAGAGATGGTAGAAACAAGTTATTCAGATTCAGAGTTGGTTTCATTTAGTGGCTTACATACAATTATAGCACAGAAATATCCAGCGACCTTTAATGAGCGACACACTGGAAATCATTCATTATAGCTAAGGGATAAGTTAGGCCGGGTGTTCCAGAAGAGACAGACCGGAAGAAAGCTCGACAGGGCGCTCCCAGCTACCTGTGGCCATTAGGGACAGCGCTGACAAGCGTAATGAGGCCCTGGATTGAATCTAACTGTCCGCTCCAGGACAAGAAGGGAAACATATCAGCATCACAAGCAAAGATGAACACCTTACAGACAAGAATAAGCACAATGCTGAATTGAGTAGACAGAACACAAATATTTTGACATTTACGGTAATTTGGGGGGAAAATCCAGAAGACAAATCTTTAATCTTATAATCTAAAAGCAAAATGATGCAAAATATGGCAGGGACAAAAAAAAAAAAAAAACTTCCAGTACTGGCATCACACTCTGACTGCAGGGAATCTACAACCGAGCCAGCGTGCGAAACAGGAAGCAGCATCATGCTAGCGTTTCCATGAATGAGTGTGTGGGATGAATCACTGCTCCCTTGTAAATCTGCAGGAAACTCTCTCCACGCAAGGCCTAATTTCCCCTTCATATGCTTCAGTCGCACAAGAGGAAGAAACAGACGGATGCAAATGATCTCCGTTTACTCCTCTTCCTGCACTTGTTCATGTGGTGGAGTAGTCTCGCTGGATCGGCCCTATCATCGAGCCGGATGAAAGGCTCTGAAAACAAAGTACGGCGATAGCATGGATAGGATATTCTAATCTAATCCACAGAAATTTTCTTAACAGTGGGGCATTCAGTTTAGACCAATTCAAATGTCACTAGAAACGTAAGAAGGTTGCACCTTTTTACGAGCAAATAAGCCTTGTAACATGAAACTAAACTTTAGGACAATATGAAATCAAAAGTTTGCTTTTTTTGTGAAGCAGAAACTCAATGGAAAACCATATTTTCATGCCATTATACTGTACAATACCATTCAAAAACTAGGGGAAAGTACGAATGTAATTTTTTTTTTTTTGAAAAATTAATACTTATGTTCAGCAAGGATGCATTTAATTGATAGAATATGACAGTAAAGACATTTCTAATGTTATGAAAGATTTTTATTTCAAATAAATAATTTTCTATTTCCTATTCATCAAAGAATTCTGAAAAAATGCATCACGGTTTGCAAAAAAATGAAGGCAGCTCTACTTTTTTTGACACTGATAATAACAATAAATGTTTCTTGAGCAGCAAATCAGCACATTCGAATGATTTCTGAAGGATCATGTGACACCGAAGACTGAAGTAATGATGCTGATCATTTATTTCTGCTAGAGATCGACAGATACCGATACAGATTATTTGCACATTTATGTGGCCGATAACCGATAGGCAGAACCGATTATAAATTGTTTTACTTCTGTTTTTGACTCAATGGTAACAACAGTACTGGGGCCCGTTTAAATAAGGAGGTTCAACCAACTCTGAGTTTAAACTTGAACTCTGAGTTGACTTACCGAGAGATTGAAAACTCAGAGTTTTCGGTTTCAGAAGAGCTGAATTGTGTTAGTTCATTCAACCTGAGTAGGTTGACTCGATTCGATTACGATTCACCATGGCAACATCTCCCACCAAAAAGATGTTTCGCGTGCGTACTTCCGTCAATGCGTAACTTTAATTCTTAATAACTGTTAATAACCTAATAACTGTTATAATATCAGAGGTGAAAACTGTAAATTATTGAACTAGTATTCATTTTAATGGTATCCCCATGGCAAAAAAAAGAAACAAAAAGGTGGCAGCAGCAGCTAAAAATGAAGTAGCCTATAAAAACACAATTCAAACTAGAGGTCTGTGTGAGACTACTACTACTTTTTTAGTTCCGCACCCACCCGCTCCCGCTATATTTTCACTCTGTTCACCCGCTGTCCGCTTAGAATAAATTTCTTCCGACCCGACCGTTTCCGCTAAATTTAGATCTCGTTTCCAGAATCTCACATTTAAATTTCCGCTACTGAAAAAAAGAGGCTAACAAATAAAAGTGCAGTCTGCACAAAATTGTATTTGTTATTGTATTCGTATTAAGAGTCTTGAATTTATTGACAGCAAAATGTTAAACGAACTTTAAGACACAAAATTCGTTTAACATTTTGCTGCCTAAACAGGAAAAACTGTGAGGAAAAAAAATGTTGTAGGCTAAAAAAAATTGTATTTCTTTTTTTTATTCATCTTGTCAGGATACAATTTGTTTAACATTTACAACACAATAGGAAAAAGTGTCACAGAGAAAAAAAAAAACTGTACAAAAATATTAGCTTATTCGTCAAATCAAAATACTAAATTCGTTTAACATTTTGCTGGTAACACAGTAGGAAAACTGTCACAGAGAAAAATAAATAAATACGACATCTGTCCTAAAATTATAGGCTATATAAACAAAACCACGAGTTGAATGTACTTCAAGGACAGCGCATCCACACTTTGCTCCATCCTTATTCTGCTCTGTCACTCATCGAACCTGCCTGTTCTGTGAGGGCCGTATATTTACCACCGGTACAGCCTGATCTGAGCATCGCCACACACATGCTGCGCACAGACCTCGCAAATAAAATTCGCAAACATTTCCTCACCGTCACAACCCTAAAATGCCGCTGTTGACTAGTTTCTCCTCAAGATGAAGTGCTGTAACGGCTGGTTAAATATTAATTTTGGATTTCATCAAAAATATCTGCGTTCCGAAGATGAACAGAGGTCTTAAGGGTTTGGAACAACATGAGGGTGAGTAATTAACGACAGAATTTTAATTTTTGGGTGAACAATCCCTTTAAACATTGGGAAAAAATGTTGATAAAACCAATTACTGGTCGATCTGTAATCTCTGCATCCCAGGAATAAATTACATTTTTAAACATATTACAAGAGAAAACAGTTATTTATAATTAGAATATTTATATTACTGTTTTTACTGTGTTTTTGGCATAAATGCAGCTTTTGTGAGCATAAGAGACTTAATTTTCAAAAACATTTAAAAAAAATCTTACTGCCCCAAGCTTTTGAACGGTAGTGAGCATTTCCACATTCGTTTTATCGCATTACATTTAATTCAGATAATACAACTTGCATCCGGCTAGGGTAAATTTCATTTTGGAGTTTAAAAAAGGTGCAATTTTTAATAATGGTTTGTAATAACATTTTAATTTAATAGCTTTCATTGCTACTGATGGCATGGACATAATAGAATTTACTAAAATTTGCAACATCATTGGTTACCAGGGTTCTATGTGGTTGTTTGGTAGTTATGGAGGGTTGCTAAGTGGTTTATACTACCTGAAGTCAAAAAAAAGCTCACTTCCAAAACTATAATATTCTAATCTCTAGAAATGGTTCTGGTCCTTATTTGCTGTTTTTAATGGTGAATATTTCCTTTACCTTGGATTTCTGCTACATTTTGGCAACTGCACTTCATGTTGTCTTTAAAAGCATTTCAAAAGCACAAAATTGTGCAATAGGCATTTATTAAGCATTAGCAGCCACTATCTTAAAAGGCATGTGACAAACAAAAGGAGAGACAAGTCTTCCTTGAAGCTATCACCTATGGCCAAAGGTTAGATCATTCCTAATGTGTTTGGGCAAAAGACTGGAATCTTACTGGTTAAACAAGCGGTGCCAAAATCACACAACCCCAGACTGCCCTCGCAATGCAACCCCTGCTATCACCACAGCAACCCCACCCCTGCCCCCTCGATTTTCACACACATTCTTGCAGAATGATAGAGCGAGCCAGTGGTCCCTGCAACGGCTGAGATCGACGGTTTTCCCCTTTATCCTCCCCATACAGCGTTGACTTAGCCAGCTGGAATTCCTGCCTAATTATATGCCCACTTAAAGGGACAGATTCCTCTCTTCCCGTTCGCTCCTCTGACGCCACACACAGACTGTCCGTTAACGGATGTTTCGGCATGCCTGAGCGGACGCTGCAAGAATCCGATTAAGAGAGGCACCCTCTATGAAGTGTGCGGTTAAATCACAAATGGGACTCAATATAAGTCTGTAGAACACCATATGGGCGAATCTCTCTGTGTGACAGCTCACATTTTACAGCTTTTTATAGAATACAGATATATGTAAATTAGTTTTATGTTGTTAAATTAATGTTTATTACATTGTTTTAGTGTAATGTTTGTTACCGTGATGGCATTTTGATATTAGTATTTACTGCAGCTTGTGAAAAAGCTATTTGTGATGAACTCGATTCACCACTTTTCTTTTACCACTTGTTTTTAAGAAAAGATTTTAGTACTTTTGCATAATTAACATTACTTCACTTAATACAATATAAATATTTTTACAGTAAATTTTAATTTTAATCTGTAAAACTTAAAATGTTGCTAAATTCTGGCAACCACAGATGCCATTTTGTATTGTAAATTTCACTGTTTTTCCCCCTATGTAGGTCGTATTTTACCCCAAAATCAAAAGGAAAAATATGATTAATAATTATGTAAATAATAATAATAATAATAATAATAATAATAAATGATTTAAATTTTTAAAATAAAAATAATTACATTAAACAAACAAAATAAATGCATTTAAAAATAAAGGCTATTCCAATGACAATTATGTTTGCATTTTAACATTAAGACAATTAGGCACCAATTTTCCCAAAATCTCATTAAAATGATGCCATGAAAAAAAAAAAAAAAAAAAAAAAAAAAAAAAACAAAATACAATAATGGACAGACTTGCACAATATTTCTCATTACAACAAACTAGCATGAGGTACTACTACAAAATAAATAAATAAATAAATAAATAAATAAATATGCATAAAATTTATTTACAAATATTTTCATTTTGGGGCAAAAGATCAGCAGTCAACTGAACACACAGCTATTCTACAGAACTCAACCGTCACTCAACTGGCACTTATGCTACTCTTATCTAATATAAACTGTTGTTATCACATAATAAAGTTTGACAAACATGTAACCTTGATGACGGCCAAGACATTCAGCACGATACTGTGACTGTCAAGGGCAGACTGTGTCTCTGACTGTGACTCCGGCATTGAGCCGCTCTGGCGGAGACACAATACTCCGGTGAAAGAGTTACACTGTCCGCCGAGGTTAATGAAGTATGTGGGAGAGGCAGAACACAAAGAGGAAGTCACACTATTGTGCTGCCAGGCCAGGCAGAAACCCAGCCTTTACATGTGAGCAGATAAACGGACGGTAATTAAAACAAGGCCCCCATTCTCCGTCCGGCCGTTTTGAGAGAGTCCCCCAAACGTTTGTCAGGGCCTGAATGTTTCCGGCCGTGGTGCGGAGCGGATGAGATCACTCAGAGGCAGCTCATTAAGTGATGAGTTCTTTCCCTCCCACGGGGCGCCGCGGCTCGCTCTTCAGCTAACACAGACTGCACTCGTAATTTAGTCAGACACATTGGTAGTAGCTAAAAGTCTACTTTTGAAATCAAAACAAACTTTTACGCCTTTGGTTCTTTACACTGGCCGTTTGTCAGAAAGCACTGACAAACATGACAGTTCTTAAGTGGTGTTTGCCAAGGCAAGAGTTACTATTACTGCTACTTACACTAGGTGTGAGAGATTTATACAAAACCTAAATATAAAACTTTGCTGTGTAACTTCTCACAAAATTTGTGCTACAAACATGAATGATACCTCAAATACCAGCTCAGATCTAAAAACAAAACAAAAAACACTATAAATTATTTTTTACATTTTTTAAACACATGAATCCTCTCTGTCTCTCTATGTATACATATGCTTTTATATACATTTATGTATAATTTTGTGTATATAAAATATTAGTTTACATAATTTGTGTGTATACACATACATATAAATTATGTAAACATTAGTATTTTATATACATACACAGCTCTAGGTTTTTTTAAATGTCATTTTTTAAAAAAAATTTTTTTTTTTTTTTTTTTTTACAATTCATATATCAAATGTGATCTGTCTCCTAATATAAGAAATAAATGTGTTACATTTTAATCTTTTATTTCAACATATATATTGAACAGTATATATATATATATATATATATACACACACACACACAGTGCAGCCTTATGTTAAACCACTTTAAATTACTTTTTTCCCCACAACAATCTACACTCCACACACCATAATGACAAAGCAAATAACAGGTTTTTAACATCTTTGCAAATTTATTAAACAAAAAAACTTAAATGATTCCATTGCATAAGTATTTAAACCCTCATCTGGGACAGCTGAAATTTAGCTCAGGAGCATTCATATTGCTTGTAGATGTTACTACACTTTGAGTGAAGATAACCTGTGGCAAATTCAATTGAATGGGTATGATT
>JAFVLL020003115.1:12500-43983 GCA_021397915.2 Tor tambroides | reverse complement strand
CACAAGTTCAGGTAAGCTTCAGATATTTTTTGTATAGCCATCATATACTGAAAAATTAACACTCTTAATTCAAGAATGAATGAGTGAATCCTAACGCATAATTCTCTAGAATGTAGAATTGTGTACTTCATTGGAAGTCTTTCAAACTTGTTCAGTAGGAAGGTGGTGTCCACATAATATTAGCCATAGAGTCTAAATGCAAATGTGCATGTACAGAAGGATTTATGACTGTTTGACTGGATTGTTCTGCAGCCGAGGAATGAAGTGCAAAGACCCCTGGAGATGTTGGAAAAATCATGTATTTACTATACGCTTATATACATATATTCACAGATACGGAAACAGGCGCAAACAGAAAATCGCCCCAGCACCACCTACAGTACAATAGGACAACACCAAATGCTATCATCTGAAACAGATCATACAATTTATTCAATAGTGTGTAAATCCACACAGGGCAGACAACCTGTGCATAAATAGCAGAGGTTAAATATATGTTAAATTGTGTTTGTCGATAGATATCATACAATAATTTAAAAGATATTTTTTAACATATCATGGCAAGTATCATTAGTAATGAGTGCTAATATCGGTGATAACTGTTTTGTTGAAGTTGACTTGTTGCCTTTGTTGGCTTTCCTGTAGCTCAAATAGTAGAGCATGGCGCTAACAATGCCAAGATCATGGGTTCGATTCCCAGGGAAAGCAAGAGCTGATAAAATGTAGAAACTGTAACTTGAATGCAATGTAAGTTGCTTTAGATAAAAGCGTCTGCTAAATGCATAAATGTAAATGTTGCCATTAAACTGTTTGTTTCTTTGTTTAATTAACGGTGTTCTGACTTTGTACATTTTTGCTCTGAAACTACTCGTAATATTAATTAAATTGGATTTATATAATCAATGGAGTATGAGTAAATAAAGGTAAGGTGTCATGCTTCTCTCTCTTATAGCCATGAGAAACATTTATTTGTAAAATTATCCAAGAAGAAAACCTTTTTGTGTTCAGCAGAAGAAAAAACTCATACAGGTTTGGAACAACTTGAGGTGAGTAAATGATGACAGTTTTCATTTTTCATTTTCCCTTTAAGTGTGCAGATCCTTATAGCATGATGCCATAATATCATGGGCCCTATCATACACCCGGCGCAAGTGTTTTTGCTAGTTTCAGCCCGACGCAGTTTTCATTTTCCTGTCCTGCGTCGCGTTGTTTAAATAGCAAATGCATTTGCGTCCATTTGTGCGCTTATGGGCGTGCTGGTCTAAAAAAAGAGGTGTGTGTTCAGGTGCATTGTTGGTGCGTTGCTATTTTGAGGAACTGAAAATAGACTGCGCCATAGACCAAATCAAACCTAGTCTAAAGTCAATGGCGCAATATTTTTTTGTTATTTAAAGAGCGCATTAGTAGAAAAAGCACTTCTTGGCGGGTCCACTTTGCTTATTACACACAGGGACGCGCAGCAGCACACAAACATGCCAAATATTCAAAATTAAAGGATTACAGTGTAAAATCATATTATTGTGTAGTCTTCATAAATATAAAAATGTCATACATGTCATAATAGATAGTCATTGTGTGTATCAGAATTAGCCTACCTATTTGCTCGGGCATGAGCAGATCTGTTTGCTCTCTGGAGACGTGTTCAGTCTGTGCACCTTAAAATTCCACCGTTTAAATAGCGAATCCGCCATAGCGTGGGCGCAACTGGCTCTTAAAGGGAATGGGAGATGAGACTCTATTGCACGTTATGCCCAAAAACACACCTATTACTCATTAAGAGAATAGAGACAAACCTTTTAGACCATGCGCCGGGCGTGCCGATCGTTTTTTCCCGTTGTTATACTAGCAAAAGTGGATTCGTAAACGCCCTAAGTGCACCTGCTCCGTGCGCTTTAGACCATGTGCTTAGATCGTTAAAATAGGGCCCCATGTGTGTACTTTCCAGAATAGTTTTTATTTTCACCTAAATCAGATGTTATGAGGATATTCCCATTTCTCATCCTTCATTCTGATCAGCTTTTGTTCAGGGACGGACTGGGAGTAAAAAACGACCATGAATTGTCTCCCAAATAGGCCCGCCACAACTACAAACAGTCGCTACTATCACAATATTACAGCAATCCTATCATATTTATGGCAAATAACATCACAAAACCCATGGTGACCCTGCTGACAAAAACAATAGAAACCATCACAGAAATTCAAATAATTTCCACTACAAAAACCATTACAAACATTACAAACCATCAACTTTTAACCATTAAAACAATTAAATAATGGTTTCCTGTAGTGTGTTTTGGGACATTACACTAGGATTTACATTAGGATTTAGTAGCTTTGAAAACGCCATGAATAGAAGGTGACCAATTACCAGTAGAGACCAACAGGCGCCATTACCGTTTCCACTAAAACCAATACAATGTTCATTATAATCAGTAAAACCATTACAAATTATGTGAAGGTTTCTATTATTTTTTTTTTTCAACAGGGGATTGAAATAAATGTGTTATTGTATGAACTAAAATACTTGAAATCTACATAAAAAGAGCAGAATGCAAAATGTATATGACAATGATAAAAATAAACCTAGAATCTAGAAACCTGAAACAACAGAATTCTTCCATTTGAGTATTCATATGTGTGTGTGTGTCATGTTAATCACACTAATCACCTTATAGGCGACTTCATTTACTCAATAGCTCTCAGATGTAGCCCATTTTAGAATCGCTGCTGTCTCTTTATGAATGAATGGATATTCATGCCAGACAATGCGGAGTGATACATAGCAGTGGACACTCGGACCTGGGATTTTACTATAGTGCTAATGTTATAGGCTACATGCTGTGTATAGTGAGAGAGGTGGGCAAAAGTAACCTGATGTAACTGTTTGCTTTTTTTTCCTTTTAGTTTTTTTTTCATCTTTATCTTCACGTCTTTTGCTTGCCACCACGAGTCCACTCTCCTTCGCGTCAGTTTCGGTTTCTTATAAGCAAAAATGGATTGCATTAGCGCCCACTTTTGTCGGCCATCAACTTCACTTAATCTGACACTTTTTCTTTGATTATGAACCAGTTCTGCCAGTCCGCCCCTGCCGTTGTTTCATTAATACAGTAGTAAACTCACATACTACAGAGTAGGAAGTGCAGTCTCAACTGACTGAGCACCGGAAAGTTTGGTTCTTTTTTTAGTGCTCATGCTTCCTCCACAGAGCTAAACTGAGCTAAAACATTAATCTCACATTTGTTCTCATTCATCTCTACATCTCATTGTTATATGCTGGATCAAAAGTTTGTGTTTGCATGTACTGTATCCATTACTCAAAATGTTTTTATTAGTTTTAACTTTGCACAGCTATAGCACCGGAATAGGGCTGTCGCGATAGGTTGTTTGCAAACATGTGACTCTGATGACGTGTGAAATGCAGCTGGAGGGCAGGAAGTATTTTTTTCTCTATAGGAACCAGTAGCAGAAACTCAAGATGCTTGTGTTTTGCGTTGTTTATGAATGCTCAAAACGGTCAAACGGAGAAAACACAAGGAGCATTTATCGTGTACGAAAATGTGTTGTTCATAAGGAAGAAAAAGTCAAGAAATTGACTGAAAAACAAAAGAAAACGTGGCTTGTAAACCTGAATTGATTTTATATATTTTTTTAAAAAGTATTTTTTTATTTTATTTATTTATTTTCAGAAATACTGCACATTTACATTTTTCACCTACATAAATTCTGATAAATAATATTTCTGGTAAATACTCCTTTAAAAAGTTTATTATTATTATTATTATTACTATTATAATTGTATTAGTAGTGGACTAGAACACGTGGATATGTTGTCATTCTTACACTATAATACTGAACTTTGATTTCAGTGATTTGGATTATGAGATGGACACTTGCTTCTTGCACTCTATATTGCACTTTACTTTTGCTTTAAAAAAAAAATTTCATAGAAATGTGGATTTTATTTGGTTTAATAAAATATAGTTTAATAAAATATTCTTAAGCAAAATTGTTGATTTTTTGTGGGAAATTAATCGTTTAGATGAATCGATAAATTAGTCGATAGATTAATCGAAATAAAAATAGACGTTAGTGGCAGACCTACACCAGAAATAAATCACTTATGAATTCACTTTCTGACACTTTTTGCTAAATTAAAAACAAACAAAAAAAACTTATTTCCAACAACTAATACATTTTAGTTAAACGTACTAGGTGTATTCCAAATAACTCATTTATTTAAGTTGAGCTAACTAGTAATGTAACATTTACTGCAACTTTTTTCTCAGTTGTATTTATTTGAACAGCGATCCAATTGCCTTAAAAAGATCAAGTAATGTTACTTCAGTAAATTAAGTGCTTCAACTGTCCAGTGAGCAATAACACACATGCATGTGCTAACATAACCACTTTTTAACCACTGCTCTTAGCAGTAAGTGTTTTTGTTGTTGTTCTTCTTCTTTTTGGTTAAACATTTTCCTTTGCCCCGAGATCTCAGAGGGGGTTGTGTTGGGAGGTTTTTGGTTCAGGTTTTCAAACGAAGGCAAGCACAGACTATAGAAAAATGATGAACAGCACAGACAGATTACATATTTACATTTAGATTTTGTAATATGTTCATTATGCAATGCAGTTAGACATTTTCTGGCTAGACAATTGAAAGAAGGTTCACCGTGTGTTTCACACAAAATGATCAACTTCCTTGGCAGTAGGTAACGCATTATCACAGCAGGTCAGACTCCATCAGTCTGCTGCAATGGAATTTGGTCACATTCTCATGTTCTTCATGACAGTTCTGATCTCCAGCACAGGTACCAAAACCTGTTCATTTGACTTTTGACTAATGGTCAAACACATGACTGTAGTTTCATTTCCATAACTGGGTAGATGCATGCTGTTTGTATACAATATTCAAAAATATTACTTCTTTAAAGGGTTAGTTCACCCAAAAATGAAAATTAGCCTGTGTTTGACTCACCTTCGAAGCATCCTAGGTGTATGTGACTTTATTCTTTCAGACGAATTCAATCGGAGTTATATTAAAAACTGTCCAGGCCCCTCCAAGCTTTTCCATGGGACTAAGCGTGTGTTTGCTGTATACAGTTCAGAAGACGTGAAATAAAGTGCGCGTACCCATAATAAAACATTCCTCACATGGCTCCAGGAGGTGAATAAAGGCCTCCTGTAGCGAATCCATGCATTTTTGTAAAATAAATATCCATATTTCGAAAGTAATAAACACTTTTTTCTCACTTCTGACTGTGGTACGGGGAAGCAGTCCCGGCGTACCGGACAGGAAGCTGTTAAACTAGACATAAAAAAAATACACCACCACACTTTAGTCTGGATGAATGATAAATCAGAAAATGTAGTCAGATTTCAAAATCAATCTGGAGAAACAATTTACAATGCATTTTTTTCCTTTTCAGTCTCAAGAATTTACAGTTGTAAAGATTATTAATGTCACTTGGAAATGGAAGCAAATACATTTTTACATTGACTAAAATGTGAGGCTAACTTGTCACAATCTGAATAATAATTAACACTAACTTGTCATGTGATGCTGTGGTTGTTGAATGCAGCTCCCTTGATCTAAAAAGAATATATCTACCTATATAGAATTAGAATAATTTAGTGAAAGAACAGGCAAAAAAAAAAAAAGAAACAGATGGACATAGAAAGAAAGTTTCATTTTATATATTTTATAAGGCATTATTTGACTAGCACAGGCTTCACCTTAGCTAAAACATGCTCTTTGAAAAGACCACTAACATATTACAGTTTTTTATTTATTTTTATTTTTTTTCATATCTCAGACATCAGTTTTAGGTCACTTTTTCAAAACCCTTCACAGTATTCTCCTAACCAACTTTCATCTTGACACAACAGTAAATGTTACATCCAAAATGCACTAAAACTACCAAAACACTTCAGATGTCACGAATCCTGGCCATGCTCTTCCATTCAATCACCACCAGAGGTCACCCACTCACCACATGGACTCTCACACCACACAGCACTATCGAACTGCATCTCCCATAATCCATTGCACTGACGACACACACCTGATTCCACTGATCACCCAATCACACGCTATTTAAGCCATGGACATTCTCAGTATGATTGCCGAGTATTGCTAGCCCCGCTACCTTACAAAGCGTTTCCAGTTCTCCTGTTTAGATTCCCCGTGTTTTGATTCCTGCCTGTGTTTCCGGATTTACCCCCAGCCTTGCCCTTTGGACTCTGTTTGCCTTTCGTTTGGATTATTGCTCTCGTTTCTGGATTACCCCTCTGCCTTGCCCCTTTTGGATATTGTTCGCCGATCGTCGACCCACGCTTGCTCTACGGATTGCTCTGTGTCTTGCCCTCTACATACCTGTTTGCTGTTTACTGACCCTGCCTGTATGACCATGTCTTATAATAAAGCTTTGCATATGGATCCGCACGTCTCACGTCTCGTCAGCACCGCAACATCAGACATGCATCAAATTAAATTATTCCATAACACTTGCAAAGTTCATCACCCAACAAACATACAGTACTTTGTCACTTATAAAACATATGTGTGTGTGTGTGTAGTGTGTTTGTCAATAGATATATTAAAATAATTAACATTTTTAGTATACTATGCCAAGCATGCAAATTTAAGTCATTCATTAGTAATGAGTGATAATTGTTTTGTTGAAGTTTCCTTATTACCATTAAACTGTTTGTTTAATTAAATGTATTCTGACTTTTGAAAGAAGTGAAATTATTTCCCTATGAAATTAATTCCTAAACTCAGGAACTCTCGCAACACGTGCCATAAACGTTCTAATCTGATGGGGAAGATCTATAAGAAACAACTGTCCTTTCACCCACCCTTAAGCCCCCCTCCTTCCTTCCTAGGCAGATAGCCCAGGTCACCAAAGGTTGACTTAGGAGTGTCAAGAACTCAAGTTACTCTTATCTTCAGAATTCATAACCATAACTCTTTCATGTTTGGTATTGTTCTAAAGGTATCTGTGCAATTGGTAAACTGGTCTCAATTTCACAGTAGTCACTTTCTTTATGAGAACAATATCTTTATGAGAAAGATTGAAAACTTCTGTAGAATTGCGTTCTGCTGCTGTGGGGTGTGTTCCCTTTTAGGGGTCTGTGAGAAGGTTTATCTATCTCCTGCCAGGTGCAACATTACAATGGGATTCTATAGCCAGAAACCCCCAGTGTGTGAGAGTCTCTGGAGCTTTGCTGTCAGCTATGCATTTTGTTTTTTCACAATTGTAATAAATTGGCTACAAATTGTTTCATTATGTAATTGGCATGATACAATTTTACCTGACTAATAATAAATTATTATATTTGACTTATTCTGATCTCTTTTGAAATCATTTTTTAAGTAGATTAATGTGTAGTGGTATTTCCGCAAATCTGCGTTCAGGACAGATCATACCGAAGCACCGACGGATGAACCATGGGTAACACCATTAGGAGCTTCTGATTGTCACTGGCTTGACACAGTGTAGCTCTTGTGGTTATAGGAAAAAATACACTTTTTCTTATGAGCATACAGGCGCAGCCCACTTAAAGGTATTATAACCACTCTGCATCCTCGAAGTTCAGAACTGACGAGTTTGTGTCCATGGGTTCACTAATCGGCCGAGTGCAATTCGTGTGTGATACCTGGTCCCTAATGAATGAATTATTGAAAGTATGGGGTTTCCAGAATACACAAATATCTCAAATAATATACAATCGATATTTGTAACCAGTTTTAATGAGAAATATTGCCTAAATTTAATGATCACTTGAAATTGGAGTCAGATTGAACATGGAGCTAGACCAAAATTGACACTGAAATCCTGATAAATTCAGAGGTGCAAGTAAAGACCAAACACGTATTAAACCTTTGACCAGATTCCGCTTTTGGGCTGGCGGGTGGATTTTTAAAGTGAAAAAGTGACATTATTTAGGCTGCTGTCTCTTTAAGACCTCATGCAAGGATCTAAAAAGAAAGTGAAAGTGACATGACATACAGCCAAGTATGGTGACCCATTCTCGGAAATCGTGCTCTGCATTTAACTCATCCAAAGTGCCCATACACAGTGAACACACACACCGTGAACACACACCCTGGGAGGAGTTGGGGGTTCGGTGCCTTGCTCAAGGGACTCACCTCAGTCATGGTATTGAGGGTGGAGAGCATGCTGTACATTCACTCCCCCCCCACCTACAATTCTTGCCGGTCAACTCTTGGGTTACGAGTCAGACTCTCTAACCATTACCTTGACTTTACACCAGCTTCATCTCTTAAACCGAAAACAAAGAAAGCACTAGTTTATCAATGAATTATTAAAATGTTAATGCAGCCTCCTTACTGTTTTTCCTGACACATTCATAATCATTACTTCTGCCAGTGTGCTTTGGCAAGATTCATGCGTGCCCTTGAGCACTTATTAAGCCCCGTTTACACTTTTTTCGCTGTATGTTGCTAGACTCTGTACTGTGAAGACTGTGGGCGTTCCTACTGCTGTCGCTCTAATGTTATTGGTAGACTGCACGTCTGGACATTTCTGTAGAGAATGCAATCACAAACTATATATATTGCCAGTAAAACTAAAATATCATACTAATCTGAATTAATAATCTAATCGGAATTAGACTTAAAATCAGCCACCGATTGGTGTGCACAGCACTGCATGAAGTCAAACACACCTATACTCTCCAGCCACGGCAGTCAATCACCACTCTGAATTAAAGGAACACTCCACTTTTTTTGGAAATAGTGGTAAACTATTATCTCTGATGTAAACAAGGCTTTGTACTTCACTTGTGTTCCAATAACCTCGTAAAATATCACCCTTCACATGCGCAATAAATGTTTGTTTTGGCGCTGCACGCTGGTTTTACAGTGGACCTTGTAAATTGTGCAATACTTATGTTTGGTTAACTGCATTTTAGTTTGATTAATGGCTGAAATGTCAAGTTAGTAACGCTGAAATGTTGTGTGTGCGCATGTGAACCTTATATTATATCTTTCATATTACCCTTACTTTCACAAAACATAAAATTAAGGTCTCCTGTCTGCATCTTGGTAGCAGACTAGAAACAGCCAAAAAAAAGGTAAAATGCATATATATGAAATGTATTGAACACGCCTAGAGGAAAAACTATTTAAAGAGGATACAAAAAGAGATTCGGGAGATCTCTCTGCAGAGTTTTCTCCACTTTGGGCTGGCTTGGCAAACGGCACAGATTCTGTGGCTACTAAAGATAAGCAGTTTTTGTTTATATAAGTCGTTTGTATTGTTTGCCAGTTAGCCCTTGGTGGTAAGAACTCCTAAAAATTTCCAAATTTAAAGAACAAAAAGAAAAAAAAGGGTTTTGATTCCAGAAGAAATAATTGCATGCACAGATCTGTTTTGCTGTTAAGAGCGCCTTGATGGATAACAGTAAATGAAGGCAGATTGTGCATGCAAAAATCTGTGTTTACTGTCAAGTGGGCTTTGATAGATGACGTAAACGTTAAGCAGATATACATTGCATGCAATGGTCTGTGTTTATTGTTGAGTGGGCCTTGATGGACAGCAATAAACGTGAAACAGATAAAGTATAGAGAAGCGCGCAAAGTCCTGCGGATACCGCTCTGTTGAAGTTGTAAGGAAATTACAGAGGTCTGCACGGGTAGGCAAAAATTCCTGCTGGGCGCTGCTTTTTTACTGTGTTGAGGAAGTGTATCAGTGAAAGAGCGAGTAGAACTGACAGGTCACTCAGGAAGAGTGCAGTGTAAAGTTTGTGTAAATGTCTGTGTCTGTCTGAGTGTATTTGTGAATGATTGTGGTTTTATGAGAAAATCTATCTCTCTATATCTGGTGGGACAAAAGGTGTTCGCCCCTCCTGGACCGTCACTTGAGTGTGATCAGGTCACGGAGATGGACGCAGTTGGTGTTACACTGGAGAAGAGTGAATGGGTGTAGGAGCCCTATTTAAAAAAGAGACAAAGGATGATTGTATGTGCACTAAATAATAAAGAGACTTGTATGAATGTTATTTTAAAAAGGTGTTCCAAGATATGGACTTTGCAGATTATTGAAATAGTAATAGATTAATTAAAATAAGATATACAATTTTTCTCAAATTTTTTTGTATTATTTAATGACTTAATAGATGAATAAAAATATTGCACGTGCTTAAAACTTTATATCTTATATCTGAAGAAAATTTGTATCTTGTTGTCCCTGGGAGACAGTAAGATAACTTGTGTAGTGAAATGTTGAATGAGAGCAAGATTTGGTGACCAAGTTCATAGAAATAGATTCAAAAGCTATAGGACATTTTATAATTGTTATGGAAATTGTTGATTAAATTTTATGTTGGTTGGGAAAATTAATTCACCATTACTAGATTATTCTGAACCATGTGTGCAAATATGAAAAAAAAAAAAACAATCATGCCGTGTGAATGAGTTCTGACTGAAAAATGCATTGGCAATGACCTACAGCCAATGAGAGAGCATGATCCAGGGCAGCGGGAAGTTCAGGAAGGACTTTTTTTCTTTCTTTTTTATTAAACAATTACTTGTGTACAAACAACGTGGCAATAATAGTAAATTTTTTTGCATTAGACTATACAGAACAGGTACAAGATATATATGCTATGCCTATATACACACACAAACATATATAAAATAAAAAAGTAAAATGAAACATAAAAGGATTTTTTCCTGTAAATAATATTCTTCTATAATGGACAAAAGATTTATTGCATTTTTATTTTTCATCACTTTGAGGGCTTTTGTAGTCTAGAAATAAACTCAATAAACTCAAAACGTTTGTTTCACTATCAAGTACTTAGATTTGTGTGTATAAAATTTTCCCAGTAGAATTATGTTGTTAAAAAGGAAGTCATCTTTGTTAATTATTGTGTTCGTATAGACTATAATATCAGTGTGATCTTGCGTTAGTTTCTTATCACTTCTCGTGTGCGTTTGGCTGTATAGGTTTAGGCGGATCAGACAGAGTGCTCATCGGCGATTCCTCCTATTGTAAAGTGTGTAACCTCCTGTTGCCGATCCATCATTCAGTGTGAACACAGCAGTGACTGATTGCTACGCCAGATAGTCGTGCAGTGTGAAAACAACAGTGATCCAATGACTTCATGAAAATCATGCAGTGTGAACTCGGCATTAGATGAGAATCAGTTACTAGTTTTGTACTGCTGAACTTGTGTTAAAAAGTTGTGTGATGTTCCCATGGCAGTGTGAGTTATGACATTTATGCATTTAGCAGATGCTGTTATCCAAAGCGACTTACATTGCATTCAAGTTACAGTTTCTACATTTTATCAGCTCTTGCTTTCCCTGGGAATCGCACCCATGAACTTGGCGTTGCTAGCACCATGCTCTACTTTTTGAGCTACAGGAAAGCTCATGAAATCCTCTTCTCACAGATCCATTGATAACCGTAATTACACTGAACATCAAACCACCCAAGTAAAGTAGGCCACCTTGGGTCATTATCCACAGTCACAACACAGTTATCTGCTGTTCCTCCACTTGGATCTCCAGGCCACCAGAAGCTGAAACTACAGATCAGCATTAGATGTTCAGTGCTTTTCTGTGTGATATGATACTGATGGTGAGAATAATTTATTAGATGATAATCAGTTCAGTTCAGTGATTTCTCACCCAGAGGACAGTGTGCTGCCATCAACCCATTTCCAGCTGCCCTCCACATCAATATCAGTCAGACCAATCCAGACTGTAGTACCACCAAAACTTTTATTAACAAAATCCTGAGCAGATAAAATAATTGCACATTTTTATCATATACAGGCAATGGACACATTTCCCCTGAACATCTCTCATTTAACTGCTAAACACTACGGGCCTTGTTTACGAACGTACGATAGAAAAGTGGGCGTACAGTCGTTTCTATGCAAAACTTGGAATTTATCAGTATGGACGTGAGCGGTGGCTACGATCAAATGTCACGTCAGGTCTCAGCTCATGTACGCAAGTTTTTGAGTTACCTGAACTTGCGAGCAGCATAGTAAATCTGGTGACAGCATTTTGTTCATTTAGCTTATTTTACTACTAAAAAATTAGTCAATCGTTGACCAGTAAGATTAGAATGTATTTTTTTTCAGGGCTTTAGATTTATATTAACAAATAGCAACAACAGACCATGAGGATTCACACATCGTCAAATCATGCACCTGTAGTGCTTCTGTGAACAGATAAAAACTGAAATTATTCTATAAAAGGAATAAAATAAATAGGAAAAAAATCTGTGCAACAAGTATAGGCTATGCTCTCTTTTTTTTGACACTCATAATGCATTTTATTTCTTTTCTTTACATCTTTATTTTATTAAACCCATCCGATTGTACAGGCGCCTCACGCACACACACACAAAATTCTTTGTAGCTTGACATTTCTGCCATTCATCAAACTAAAATGCAGTCAACCAAACATAAAAGTTACACTGTTTATTTTAAAAGGTCCACTTGGTGCAGTGCCCAAACAAACATTTTTGCACATGTGAAGGATTTTACGTGGATATTGGAACATGAGTGAAGGATTGTTTAGGCTACGTAATGAATAATAGTTTTGCAACCATGTTAAAAAATATGGCAAAAATGGAAACATTTGGATTCTTATCGAAAGAGACGTTTGTGTGCTGTTTATAACAAATGCCACTAGCATATAGCGTGATTTTAATTTTTTTTTTATGTATTATAGTTTAATATATAATTTTATAGCTGCTTATTCTTGTTCTGTAATACTGTTAAATGTAAAGGATTTGTTGTGGCGTGAAAGAAACTAAATAGGTTAAATAATGTTTATGTAAAGGTTTACTTATATTTACCAGTATTTAATATACATATAAATTGATGTAATTGCTAAAAAGGTTAACGGGTGTTTTTGGAGTATGATCAGTTTCTCTTTCATGAGCTTACTTCCTCTTTTTGGCCGGGTTTTGTTTCTCCGTGTCGTAAACTCTAGGGGCAAGACTTCAAGGTGTTTTTAAGGGGGTGATATTCAAATGACGATTGTGTTCAGCCGCCACATTTATCAACATACGATCATTCATACAATGAGACTGGCGGCATACGAATGTTTCATGAATCACACGTGAACTTCCAAGTTGATCTGTGTGTTTACACTCATTTCTACACTAGATTAATAAATTAGGCCCACTAAATGCACATAAAACTAAAATCTTTCACTCACTTGTTCCTGTTTGTTGTTTAGGATGACCAGATCTGCTCCTCTCTCTGTACAGTATCTTCTGCTCTCAATCCAGTTCTTCGTCTCACTGGACATGTAGTAAAGACTGAATTGATAGTAAGCCCATCCAACTGTAAACACAACCAGTTCAGCTGTTAGCTTTTACTCTCATGTGTCTGTAATTTATTATAACAGATAGTATACTCATATTTTGTATACACTGAAAGTTACTTAGACAACAACCAAACCCCATGATGCTTGAAATGCATGAATGTCTGTTTTATCCACCTTATTTTCTCAATGTGAAGGAAGCTATTTTCTGTGAATGTTCAATATAGAATAGAATAAGAATTGCGAAATGCAGTAAATGGTCAAATAATGTGCGCTAAAGACCACGTTGTTTATAATTACAACAATACATTAAAATAATATGGTAAAAAAAAATACCAGTTTGCAATATCAAGCAGCAAAACAAGCTGTTTCACACGGCTAATAATAAGTGGAAGCTGGACACATTCAACTTAAAAGTGACCGCTCTTACGTTAAAAAAATTAGGTGGATAGCACATAACTACATAGACTAAAGAAATTTTACCACGAATTTGAAGTTCATTTCCTAGCTGCGCTCTCTCTTTAGTCAGGTTTTCATTCTTGGATATGAGCTGTTGTCTCTCTTGAGTGAAGATGACACACAGCACTATGACTGCAGTCAGCAGAAGAACACACAGCAGAACCAAACACACTACAGCTGCTCTGGAGCTTCTGATCTTCGCTGAATCACTTCCTGAAGATGAACCAACATGAGTTTATTCTCGTGATTTATCTCTTTTGCACAGCACACAAACACTGAAAACATGAAAATTGAGAAAATGCTTGTGCCTCTAAGTGACAATTATCAAATTTGTGCTATTATGTTGTGTGATGAAATGCATTCTTAATCTCAGTACCTGTCAGTTCAGATGATTGGATTCTCGTTGTGTTTCTGTCCGTGGTCTCTTCTTCAAATTTTCCTTTTGTGGCAAAGTCATTTTCATAGATATAATTGATGCTGTTCTCATGTTCCCTGTGCATTTTCCCTTTTCTATATTTTCATTCACTTTCTGACAGTTTGACTTGTTAAGATGCCAACAAACTAACACTAGTTTCTCTCCTGGAGTAGACTGTGCTGTGCTCCTCATCTGTGTTTGTGTGGCCAGTATTTATGCAGTTAAGGAACTGTTTTTGTGGAAAAGTTTGTAAGTATTTTTGCATAAAAGGAACTTCAACTCTCTGCAGAAGGACACTGGAAATAGTTCATTGTTTCAACAGTGTTGATTTTGCTAATTTAAATGAGGTTCAAATGCATTTATTATCAGACTGACTCAGTTCAAACAGTTCTATACCTTAGACACATCTTTCAAAATCAGCAGCACTTAAATTTATTAAATTTAGTGTTTCGAGAAACAAATAAATATTTCACTTCAGAAATAAATACAATTTAAATTCATGTCTCGCACACTTTAATGCCCTTTGAATGGAACATATACACTCGTTTCGAACTGGAATCATGGTGGAATATCCGGTGATCTGTCACTTGTAGAGCACCATGGTGAATAGATAACGTTATTAAATGTAGAAATTACCATCTAAAAATATCAGGGCAGGCAGGAGAGCAGAAGGGGCTGAGGGCAGAGGGCAGGGAAGGTGAGAGAGGTGATTATATAAAATGTAAAATATTTATGTTTGCAATTCTGGTCAAACTCCAGAAATCATGTGGAGGCCAGGGTAGGTCACACTGGATGAATGGAGCTGTAGGCACTTCAGTGATATTTTGATTCCTGTCCATCACTGATTTAGCAAGTTGTATGGGAGAAGACTAAGTAAACTAAACTTTGTCAAGAGCAAGCAGTAGGCAGCAGACTTAAAGGTATTGGTCAACCTACAACCTCTGATTAAAATCAGACTGGCGAGTTTGTGTTATTATGAGATCCACGTACGGCCAGCGTGAGACTCAGTTGTGACATTGGGTCCCTGATGGCTGAATAATTGAAAGTATGGGATATTCAGAATAACCAAATATCTACATTAATACATAATCAATATTTGTGTCAGTTCTTAATTACAAATACTGTCTAAATTCAATGATCACTTGAAATTGGAATCAGATTAAACGTAGAGCTAGAATCAAATCAAATTGAAATGAAATCCTAATAACTGAAGTGAACTTTGCAGAAGCACACGTAAAAGACCTACACACATTGTACCTTCACCCATGTCGTTGGGCCAAAAGGTAGACCTTACGTTATAATTGCTTTATGGTCTGTAATCGCTTTTCCAAATTGACTTCTTGTATTTTTTTCATTCACTTTTTGACAGTTTTGCCATCATTAAATGCCAACAAACTAGTGGACTGTGTTGTGCTGCTCATCTGTGTTTGTGTAGCCGTTTGTGTATTTATGCAGAAAGGAACTTCATCTCACTGCAGGAAGACACTAGAAATATTTCATTGTTTCAGAAATGTTGATTGTGTTCATTTAAATGAGGCTCATATGCATTTATTATCATAGATTCACTCAGTATCAGTATAAAGTCTCCAGAGGCTTGATCATTTTGATGCTGGCTGGTGTTTGGGAACATTTATGGCTTTTGAGATGTTCAGGTTGTTGCTGGTACATCAAGTTAAGACTGCTGATATTTTTTATTGTTGATGGTTTAGGAGCTCTTCCAACACTGTACAAATTATTCAGTGATTTTTAAGAGGGTCAAAAATGAAAAAGTAATGTTCTCTGTCAAGTTTACAATCAAAATCAAATTTATTGTAAATATATTTTGAACTTTTATTTCATGGACACTTTTTTTTCTTTTGAAAGAGGTTGTTTTCATTTGTGAACTTTATACATGTTTTTAATGTTGTTTAAAGTGTATTTCAGTCTCAAATAATCTCTGGATCAGTGTTGCCAGGGTCACGGTTTGGATTCATGGGTAAAATTACATAGCCGCGGGTTGCAATTTTTTGGGCTACTTTTATAATGGACCGCGGCCGCCTAAAGTGAGGATAGTTCCTTATACTAATGTGTATAATACTTGGAATATATATACCATATTCCTGGCAACTTAAGAACGGAGAGACGGAGGTCACAAACTATTACATGACATGAGTTTCACCCACAGCATAAGAGGTTAAGCTTTTACACAGCAAAAATACATGACAACAGCCAGTCAAAGCATGCATGTCTCTTATAAGGCTGCATGTTCCGCATGTCTCTGTTTAGATGAATAGCACTGTTTTTTCTACTACATAAACTCAAACACACATGAAGTTCATGGTAATTTCAGTGTCACACTTCATCAGCTGTATTATCTCCAGAGCCAAAACATATCAAAACATTCAGTAAAAACACGTTTATTTAAAAATCGATTGCACATATTAAGATCAATCTTGTGGCGTCTCGAGGAAGTATCGGTTTTCACTGCCAACACTGCCCCCTAGGGGTCGGGAGCATTTCCGTTGTGTTGTGGCTTAATTGCGTTGTGTTGTGAGCAGTGGTGTAATATAACGAAGTAATAATACTTCATTACAGTACAGATGTTTTTGGGAGTGTACTTTACTTGAGATTTTATATTTCAGCCAACTTTTACTTTTACTCCACTACATTTCCTAATTAAAATGTATACTTTTACTCCAAAACATTTCCCCGAAGCATATTCGTTACTTACTACAAAATAATCAGAAGAACACGGACTGCAGGAAAGCAGGATTGATGAATCCGTGGTCTGGTGCCTGCAAGTTAGACTCCTAAAATCACCTTTGCTCATGTGCAAACAAGTGCGCGCACAATGCTTCATTTTCCACTCAAGTCGAGTCTGGGGTGTGCCGCGATGTATAGTATATCTTCTGCGATAATATGGTAAGTGTTGTTGTAATGATGTGCGATCTGACATTGTCAAGTAGACTATATCATCACACACAGAGTGCACACACATTAATTTATTATTCTATTAAAACTCAAAATTACAGGCATTCTAAATTGTAGACGGCAAAAATGCTTCTGTATGCTTTTTATATTTATATCATTTTTAGTTAACTTATCACACAAAGAGTACCGTTTTTCTTCAGATATCAGCATAACATTTAATAATCATTTTATACAAGATCAATAAAGCAATAAGGGACTTACAATTTAGACATAATATTGCTTGTTTTTGCTCAATTTTGCAAATGAAAAGAGTTCCAAACAAAGATCACAGCACTGTTTTGCGTCTCTGAGCAATGGACGTTGTTTACTTATTGAATGAATCAGTTTTTTGAACGAATCGGTTGAATAAATAATTCAGTGATTCACTCATTAACAGAGTCAAATGCTTTGTTTCTGAATGAATCAGTCATTTGAATGAATCGGTTGAATCTCAATGACTCACTCATTAATAGTCTGCCACCTACTGACTGTTTTAATGTCTCAAGTTTACCAGTCAAGTTTCTCTACCAAAGCTAGAGTAGTAGCAATTATTATTAAAAAGTATGTCCCCTTTATACATAAGCAAACTATTAAGGATAGGAATGGCAGGTATTTGGTCGTGTGTGGGAAGATAAATTCATTACCCATCACTTTAGTCCTGACTTTGACCGTCTTTTATTTTTTGGGAACGTCTTCAAGATTATACCAGACTTTATGCACCAAGCCATCATGGCTGATGATTACAATTGCGTGTTAAATGCGAGGTTAGACACGCATCCCCGTCGAACCATAAGTAAATCGGCTGGTGTTCTAAGTAATTATATGCAAAAGTTCAATTTAATTGATAGCTGGAGAGTTTTGCCTCCTTCAGATCATGATTTTTCATTTTATTCCTCAGTCCATAAAACTTATTCCAGGATTGACTTTTTCCTAATAGATTCCAGATTGTTGCAACATGTAGTCTCAACGGAATACCATAATAGATTATTATCAGATCATGCCCCGGTTTCTCTTAATTTAAGTATAAAATTTAGTAGAGGAAATTATTCCTGGAAATTTTATTATCTTTCCAACAAGTTTACATTGTTCTTAGAAACTAATGATAAAGGAGATGTATCCGATTCGGTTCTTTGGGAGACAATGAAGGCAGTTATCAGAGGCGATATTATAGCATATCAAACACCTAAGAATGGAGAGAACAAAGCCAAATTGAATGAAATTGACATACAAACGACAAATTTGGAGAGTGAATACAGATCAACTAGTTGTGAGACTACTCTTAAGAAAATTGTTGCACTGAGAAGTGAATATAACTCAATTCTTTCTAAGAAAGTGTCGAGACAACTTATGTATATCAAGCAAAGACAGTTTGAAATAGGTGATAAAGCCCAAAAATTACTTGCACGCCAATTAAAGCACTCTCATCCAACTCGTGCAATACATAAAATAAAATTGAATAAAGGAAATTAATCGTTGCTTTGCTGATTTCTATAAAGAAGTCTATGAATCAAAATGTAAAACAAGCCAAGAGGCAATAGATGAATTGTTTTTCTCAATTGGATCTTCCTATTCTTAGCACTGATGCAAAACAATCCTTAGGTAAAGAAATTACACTAGAAGAAATAAATGAAGTAATATCACAGTTACCTAATAACAAATCTGCAGGTCCGTATGGCTTTAGTGCCGAATTCTATAAAAAATTCAGGAATAATCTTGTACCTATAATTCAAAGATTGATTAAAAGTGCAACAACACAAAATAAATTTCCACCAACAATGTATAAAGTGAGTATAGTATTAATTCCAAAACCGGGGTGCGACAAGCTGCAGATGTCTTCCCATCGTCCAATCTTTCTCATTTCCACTGAATCTAAGATTATAACTTAAATTTTGCAAATAGATTGAAAAAGTACATCTGTTCTATAATTCATCAGGACCAGACCGGTTTTATGCCAAAGAGACATATATATATATTTTAATTTGAGACAGCTGTTTAACACAATTTATAACAAGAAAAACATAAAGACGTGTTATTTCATTAGATGCTCAACGAGCCTTCGACCAATTAGAGTGGAAATACATGATTGCTGTTCTAAAGAAATTTGGATTCGGTTCAGAATTTATTAAATGGATCAAAATAATCTATGCACATCCAGTAGCTTCTGTTATTACCAACCAAGACATTTCAAATCCATTTCAGTTATCTCGAGGTACACGTCAGGGATGCCCTTTGTCTCCTTTTTTGTTTGATATTTCAATGGAACCATTAGCAGCCAGTATCAGACACCATCCTAACATAGCACCTATAGTGATAGAGGGCAGACCCCAACACCTTTCG
Source organism: Tor tambroides (assembly GCA_021397915.2). Classification (NCBI taxonomy): domain Eukaryota; kingdom Metazoa; phylum Chordata; class Actinopteri; order Cypriniformes; family Cyprinidae; genus Tor; species Tor tambroides. The sequence continues at coordinate 24,502 of JAFVLL020003115.1, read as the reverse complement.
TTGTATGAGGATGATATTCTCCTGTATGTTTCCAACCCTGAAATGTCTATTCCACCATTACTTGAGCTTATTGAAAAATTTGGCAGTCTTTCTGGATTCACGATAAATTGGGGAAAAATTGAATTAATGCCAGTCTCTGATGATTTAGATCAAAAATATTTAGCTAGCACCAAATTTAAAATTGCAAATCACTCCTTTAAATATTTGGGTGTAATAATTACCAAAAAAACCCTGAAATGTTATTAAAGTTGAATTGTAAAAAGAAAATTGACCAGCTTAAAGATGATATAATTTTTTGGAAGACACTCCGTATGTCCATGGTAGGCAGGATTAACGCTATAAAAATGGTGGTATTTCCAAGATTTTTGTATGTATTTCAATCTATTCCTTTCTTTATCCCCCTTAATTATTTTAAACAGCTAGAATCTATTATAAGCAGCTTTATTTGGGACAACAAGACAGCTAGGATTAACAAGAAACATCTAAACAAATCTAAAGATCAAGGAGGGTTTGGGCTTCCCAATTTTAAATACTACTACTGGGCAGCTAACTTAAATACTTTAGTGTGGTGGAGGAAGATTGGTTCAGTGGAGTTAGGTGACAAGCCAGAATGGTTAGCAATTGAAGAAGCTTCTTGTAATAAGACTTCATTATCAGCTCTGCTTAACAGTCACCTCAAAACTGAAGTAAAACATATCAATGGTAACATAGTTATTTCAAACTAGGGATGTAACGGTATGAAGATTTCTTATCACGATTATAGTGACCAAAATTATCATGGTTATCAGTATTATCACGATATTGTTAAAATGTGCTGGAGATGTCCAAAAAGTACCAACACATAAATCACTTCAAGTTTTATATTTAAAAATCAATAAACAGCAAATAAAATGAATTTGTTTGCATAATCACTAAAACAATAACATGACCAATGATGTTCGGATTTTAAATGACAATTAGACTGACAACAGTTTAATTGCATGTTCAAATAAAGCTTTGAGAAAGTTTCATAAAAATGTAAACCTCACATTTCAGCCTTTAAATAAAGAAAAGGGTTAAGTCAAAATGATAATTGATTAATAAGTTATTATATGTATTTTATCTGCTCCATAAATAATTCTAGATAACTTCTGAATTGTTTAAATGTGTTGAATCCACATAAGCTTGTTTTTCATCAACCGGTCAAAATTTACAGCAGGGCATGCAAATTCGGTCCGTTTTTGGCCAGACAGAAACTGCACACAGGCTGTATGTAAATGCAAGTCTCTGTAAATCCACTCACTGACAGCAGGTGGCGCTTATAGACAAGCTGAATAGAGCTGATCTCCGTGAACAAAAGCAGCATTGCGATTAAGAACACTTAATTTAGGTATTACATGGAGCGAAGATGAAAACAAAATGCCATCGAATTGTTTCTAAAGACAGTCAGAACCTTCAGAGGTACATTCATATAATTAATTCATTCATAAATTCATTTGTATAATTCCCTCAGCAGTCTTTTAATACCTCCCAGCTTTTCCACCCTATTTTCCCTCAAAACGAAACTACTCTGCTGCTGTGCGCACGTGAGACTGTTACTTAAAACTGTGCTTTATGCTGGACAGTATTTATTGTGAGTTGTTCAAATCGTGGTAATTGAATACGGTTTTAATGATAATTCAAAAATGAAACGGTAATACTAACCATGGGGAATTTTATCATGATTTATCGTCAAACCGGTAATCGTTACATCCCTATTTCAAACCTAATTAAAGTATGGAAACAAATCAAGGTATATTTGAAAATTCCAGATTTATATCTGGATACCCCAGTCTGTAATAATCATGTTTTCCCTCCGGGGTTACAAGATAAGATCTTTTTTTAATGGAAACATATGAGTATAGTAACAATACAAGATCTTTATAGGGAAGGTACATTTAGTTCCTTTGAACAACTAAAACAATACTATGCTCTTGTTCCTGCTCATTTTTTCCATTATTTGCAAGTCAGAGACTTCGTTAGGAAGCACATTTCAGACTTTGAAGTTTTTAATTTAAATCCAACTTTAGAGAGTATTGTTAATGTGCACCCTGGTGCGAGTGGTACGGTGTCAAATTTTTACAAATTATTGTTAGAAAGGGTGGACAATTGTTACAGAAGAGGACATAGACAGAAGGCAAGTACAAGTTGGTTTATTGATCATCAATGGATAATGGAGAAATGGTCAGGTGAGTAATGAGCAGAGTTATTCTTGACTGGAGTGCAGAGGAATAAACTTGCGTCTTGTCAATTTGCAGGAGTAGCGGCAGACACGGAGGGGAACAGCGGACTCACACACACCGCCAACTTGGAGCAGAGTCTCAGGACCACAGGAACAGACTTGGAACAGGATCCTACGGGTGCAGACTGCAGGTAAATAGAGAGGCAGGTAAGTAACACAATCGCTACTGAAACTAAGGCTTGGAAGCTTTAGCAGTCCTCCTTCGATAAACGAGACCGGACATCTAGTGCTGGGCGGTGTGTGGCTTTATGGGGAGCGGTAATGAGGAACGTGACGGGGATCAGGTGGATGTAATCAGAATTCAGGTGAGAGTGATCGCTGTGATTGAGTGGTGGCAGAACCTGGCAGATCTGTGACAACAATAATCCTCAGAAAATAAAACATGACTGGGAGAGGAAATGGGTTTTAATATTCATGAAAACGTGGGATAAGTGCTTGAGAAATGTACATACATGCTCTGTAAATGCTAGACATAATTTGATTCAGTTCAATGTAGTTCATAGGCTTCATTATTCTAAAATTAAAACTTCATAAAATTTATCCCATAATTTATCCCAAAATTTATCCCACGATTTCTTTATGGTCATGTAGTAAAATTCAGCCATTTTGGAAATGTATATTTAAAATTCTTTCTGAAGTGTATTCTGTCGACTTGGAGCCCGAGCCTTTTAGGTACATAGAATCCCTTTTGTAGTAAATATCAAACACAGGCCATTTCACTCTGCATGTTGCTTGCAAAAAAACTGATCTTACAGATGTGGAAAGCAGATTCTGTCCCTACTTTTGAGATGTGGGCAAGGGAACTGGGAAATATGTTACATTTGGAAGAACTGAGATTTATATTAAAAGATAAGTTATCCACTTTCATCAAGATCTGGAAACCAATAAGACTGTTCTTACAGGCAGACTGAATATATTGGATTCATCTCTTTTAATCAAACTGTCTGAATATACACTATTTGGACAGCTGTTGTTGCTCTCCATTAGGGTAAAAAATTGTATATTTACACTGATGCTCATGTACAACATCCCTGACTGTAAAGCACTTGAAGTAACCTTCTACACCTTTTTTTTTTGGGAGGGGGGAAGGGGGAGATGATTTAATGAAGCTTTAATGTTCTTGGCTCCAAAGTCATGTTCAGTGTTACAGCTAAAGGTGTTTGTTGTAATTTCCTGTATAGTACCTATTTTTGTGACTGTGTGTGTGTTGTTTCAAGAAAATTTAAAAAAGAGATTAAAAAAAAAGAGAGTTAAAACTGAACACAATCTTGCTACTCAAGCTGTGTATGAACATTTTTTAAAATATATTTATTTATTTGCTTCTTTTCCATTTTGCATTTACTTGTACTTTTACTTTCAATACTTAAGTACGAAAAGTATTTTTTAAAATCTTAAACGTACTTAAGTACAATAAATATCACATATTTTAAGATTTTTACTCAAGTAATATTCTAAACGATAACTTCAACTTCTACCAAAGTTTTTCTGGTTAGATATTAGTACTTTTACTTAAGTATGGTTTTCAGGTACTGTATACACCACTGGTTGTGAGCTTATGTTTGCTTTTTGAATTTTGTTGTGAGCTTATGTTTGCTTTTTTAATTTCGTTTTGTTGTGCACTACTGGGCCACCGCACGTATAGGAACTGTTTCTGTGAAAATGTTTTAAATATTTATGCATATAGGAACTTCAATTTACCGCAGAAGGACAATATTTGTTTCAACAATGTGGATTGTGTTCATTTAAATGAGGTTCAAATGCATATATTAATTTTAATAATTGAAGTTTTCAAAATTTTAATAGCTTTTAGGTTGTTGCTGGTACATCAAAGTCCAGAGAGTTGATCAATATATAGTTAACGGTTTTAGCATCAGCTGCTTTTACAAGGAGCTCACATTCTCCTGTCAGACAAACAGGAGAGGAGAAAGAATAAGTCTGACAATATATCTGATAATCATCACATACCTAATGCATCTAATTTGGCAAACTCAAGCGATAACCAAGAGCACCCAGACTTCCCTAGAATTGACTTTTCAACCCTCATCTGAATCTAGCAGTGGATTTGACTTAATCCAAAAAGAACAAGAACTAGATGAGGAGGGAATAAATCTAGATAAAATACACGCATTTTAGATAATCATAATATTACTTATAAGAAAATTAACAAATGCAATGTTTTATGGGAAAAGGTAGAAGACAATAATTGGTATGAATGGGTAAATTACACAGCATAAAAAGAAAAATGGGAAAACTGCTTAGTTTGCTTTGATGCAAGACCAATTTTATATATTGTACCAATACCTGTACACAGTTCCAGTTGTAGAATATTTCATATAGAATTTTCGATATTTAAAAGAAGGCCCACCACCTATATTTGATTAAATCAATATTGCATTGGCAGACATGTGGTGATGTGCAAAAAAAAAAAAAAGGCCTCTTGCCAACATTACCCGAAAATTGGTCAGGAATATGTATTAGGGTTATGCTGACACATAAAGGGAAATGGAAAGGGAAGTGGTGTATGGCCAAGTATCGTGACCCATACTTGGAATTTGTTCTCTGCATTTAACCCATCCAAGTGCATGCACACCGTAGTGAACATACACCCAGAGCTTGTGACAGCTGTGTTCAGCCCGGGGGCAGTTGGGGTTTCGGTGCCTTGCTCAAGGGTCTCACACTCAGTCGTGGTATTGAGGGTGGAGAGAGTGCTGGTATTCACTCCCCCACCTACAATCCCTGCCAGACCCAAACCCTCAGACCCGCCTTTGGGTTACAAGTCCGCTCTCTATCCGTTAGTACGGCTGCCCCCAAAAAATATAGTGATGCATTAATGATATAGTGACCCATACTTGAAATTGGTCCTCTGCATTTAACCCATCCAAATGGATGCACACAGTAGTGAACATACACCCGGAGCAGTGGGCAGCCAATGTTCCAGCGCCCGGGGAGCAATTTGGGGTTTAGTGCCTTGCTCAAGGGCACCTCAGTCATAGTACTGCTGGTGCGGGAATCAAACCGGCGACCTTCTGATTACAAGCCCGACTCGCTAACCATTAGGCCACGACTTCCCTATGAGTTATATGATAATATATATTATATCTCTCTAGAAGAGGAAACAACAAATTAAAAAAAAAACTAGAACCAAAAGACCCTGCAGTTTATATAGATTTAATTGGTCAATCTAAAGGCATACCTGTCACGAATTCAGCCTCTGTGGCTCCCTCCGATCACCACCAGAGGGAACCATCACCTGAGTATTAACATTGTCAATTCGGACTTCATTTCCCATAACACCCCGTACCTGAGACTGATTACCTGCACAGGTGTTCCCTATTAACCAGCCCATATAATCCATTCTACCCCTTCTCTCAGTGCGAAGTCTTGTTCTTGCCATGCAGACAATTCTGAGCGTTATTCCCGTGTTTGATTTCCTGTTGCCGACCTGGACTGTTATACCGATTACGAGAGAACTCTGCCTGCCTACTCTGACTCTGCCTGCCTTGTTGATCTGCTCTATTCTCTGCCTGCCCTGACCCTCAGCCTGAACTTTGTTTGTGGTTCTGCCCTGTCTACTTTGTGTTTACCGCCTGTGATTGGCCTCTGCTTGTACGACTATTCTTTGGAATTAATAAAGCTGCACATGGATCTAAATGACACTGCCTCCTCATTACAATACCCAACGAATTTAATGCAAGAGATGAAGTTAAATCATGGTTAGAATCATTATTAATTTGAATTAAGAAAAATGGAAATTACAGAATGGGTTAATTACATAAAGTACAATCAGCAAAGATGTATTAATTGCACTGATGAGGCCTTATCTCTTTTAGGAGAGCAATTGAATGCAACAAGCAGAATGACATGGCAAAACAGAACAACTTTGGATTATTTGTTAGCTGAGAAAAGAGGAGTGTGTGTTATGTTTGGGGATCAATGCTGTACTTTTATACCAAAATACTGCTCCAGAAGGAGCATTCACTGAAGTAATGACCAAATTGAAAAATCTAAGGATTGAACTTAAAACTAATGTAAAGATAGTCAAATTTGGGATTGGTTTGATCTAAAGTTAGAAGCATGGTTAGCTAAATTACGAATGTTTTTAGGAGTTTTCTTATGTACTACCTATACTGAGGTCACTAGTTATCAAAGCTACAGCTAGGCAAATGGAAATGCTAAGATGTCAAGATGATGAGAAATTGAATTTTAAGAGTAATCAAAATGTACATTACCAGGACTGGCCTTATACACCCAACTGGAAGTCACGAACATTGACAAATGATGGAGATTCTTAGTACCTCAACTGAGGACGAAGAAGAGGTATAAAGATGAACCATACCCTGGGTGTAAGTGCTAGCCTAACCTCTGCCCAAGGGTGGCCCTCTACGATGCGCAAAGTGTCTGGGCTGAAGATCAACTACACTATTTTTTGTGATGTTACATTTTTTATGTTTTGATGTTTACTTCTATTGTATTATACATAACTGTGACAACCACAGGCAAGCGCTGAACCAACTGCACGCTCATGCTTTAACATGGTTTTATCTTAGATAAGGGGTTACAGAGACTGGATCTTTTACTCCTTCCTAGTCAAGTGTGGGGGGAGAGGTTGGTCCTGCTGCTCCGCCAGAATCCCATTACATAATCTAGTCATGGGTGGTAAAACTATGTGACTTAATTTAGTCACTAGGTAGTGATAACCGATAGGACTAAGTTATGAAACTGCACTCTGGGTAAAGACAAGTAAAGGTGAGACTTAGTAAGTCTCAAAGGGGGGAATGACGAAGAGTTTTATTGATTAAAAGAGGAGTTGTTCAAGTATAATCAAAGTAAATTCAACCATTTGTGTATCAAGTTATTCTACTAATATAATCTTGTATATGTCTGTGTGTAGAGGCCTGCATGAATGAAACGTGGACACATGGTGAGGCTGCATGTCCTGTTTTGACATTACACAAAATATATGAGGGGGCCCTTACTTTCACGGAACATAAAATTAAGGTCTCCTGTCTTCCATTCATCCCCCTCCCTTATGCGAACCGAATGATAAGCGTTGCAGAGGGCCAATTTCATGAAAAAAGACGCCCCCTGCAGAAGCTCAAAGGCAGAAGACATCAACGGCAAAGGATATGTATTCTTCACTGTGATGTTGTTCAGCCCTCGATAGTCGAAAGGAGGATGAAGGGACCAGTCTTTTTTATGAAAAAAACACAGAAATGAGCACACGGATTCATAAACTGTGACGCAGTTTATTTACTCTTGTTAATAACATAGATATGTCTATGGTGAACACATCCGAAAAGCATTATTCAGATCAAACATATGTTTAAGTTTTTTCTTTTTCACTCACAACACTGCAACACAGAAAGACCTTTGTCCCACCCTTACGTTTCACGTAAAACTAGACAAGGTGACTGTGATTGGTCACATTTCATATCAGTCAAATCACCGCTTCTGAATTACGGCAGTTTGTGCGGGGAATGTCGTATTAAATAATCACAAAACTTTATCAACATGCAAATACTCCTTGTTAATTATAAGCACTTTTTAACAAAACAAGCCAATTTTCCAGGTTTTCCAGACCTTGAATTTCTAAAAGCTAAATTCAAGCACTTTAAGCACCTCGTGTGAACCCTGCCAACCCTGAAAATCCTGGAAGAATCAAAGAAATTATGAATGAAGAGGAGGAGACATACATACAGCACTGGAAAGAACAAACCAAAGACCAAAGTCGACTCCAATGTTATCTGAAACTCAACAGTCAGTATTTAGTCTCAGTCATGAATATAACTCACAGACATTTACTGACGAAATACAGACTGAGTGACCACCAGCTGGCCATAGAAAGATGAGGATCTCTCTGTGGGGGGCTATTACAACCGCCCCAAGCCACGTGTGAACGATTATCTCCCCACAACAGCCCGTGTCCGGGCTACTGGACGAGACTTAAACATAAATGGTAACCAGCGTGGTTACCATTCTAATGATTATGATTACTTACCTATTAATGATGACAGATTTCAGAAACAGAACACACTTCCTAGAAAATTCACAAACTCTGAATTCAAAAGATCTAGACAGAGAAGAAAACGTAGTCTAACTAGGAAATTCACAAGATCTGTGCCTCCTAACAACCGTTATGGTCCAGCCTCCGAAGAGGCACCACCATATCATCGTGCTTATGATGCTCCACAAAGAAAACAAACTAACATCGACTACATTCAACCCAGAACGGTCAATGATGACAGAGAATACAATATCAGAATGGATCAATCTGATTATGACGAATGTTCATGAGGAAGATGATTTTGGGGCTCCAGAACATCACCAAGCTCAGAACATAAGTTATCAAGATATGTATCTCGATTCTACTCGCTCCTCATTAACTAGAGGAAGAGATTCAATCTCATTCGATAACAGCGCGAATCATGACACAACTAACAACACTTTCTACAGTAGAGACAAATATTTCTACAACACGAAAATGGATAGAGAGAACCGCAGACCCCCCCCCCCCCCAAAATAAAGACACAAGAAGGGGAGCGCGTCAACGGTACTTTGGATTTTGGTTTTTCGTTGTTTGAACAGTCAATTACACACCAGCCCCACCCAGACTAAAAATGGCAATGAAACTGATATATGATCTCATCAGATTAGTTTATCATCTCAGTAAGATCACTACGACAGTAGCAAATAACACTCCAAGATCTTACAGAAGACTAACTCAACATCTAATAGACACAGTCAAACCACTCGCCCCTAACAAAAGGGTGTTACAACTGTTGGAGGGTAACGCCCGTAATTGGTCTCACACAGCACAACAAATTCTCTAGGAACATTATGACTAAAAAATTGAACAAACAATTATTGAGCTAAAAGAGAGGACTAATCAGAATGGTTGGACATGTGCTTTCGAGGTGGCAAGTGGTTGGGCTCAGAAAAACTTTAAGAATAAAGTTGACTCAGAGGTTCTGGACAGAACAGAGACATTGTTCACTGCTGAAATGTCGCAGCACAACGAAGAACGTAGAACTGAAGGGGCACAACAACCAACCACCAATTCTACCCCTCGTGACACTTATGCACAGGCGGTTGTTCGACCCAGAATGGGCATCCAACACGTCAGCGTTCAAATTCAGACATCCCCTAGAAGGATGAGCCATGGGGATGACTAGTCTACCCCGCCTCCTAACAGAGAGGAGTGGTCACGTGATCAAGATTTCATGATTTTTTTGACATGAACCTCTCCGATGGTGACACTTCTCAGACCTCCGGAACCTTTACCTCTGAGATTTTCTTGTAGAGTTCTCACTGAGCTGTTGGTGGATACCACCACTGTCGTACCACAGACAAAACAAACAGAACCTCAGTTGATACAGACTGACACAGAAATCAACCAAGAAAATCAGATGAAGTAACTACTGAAATGAACACCAATAACAAAGTAATCACAAATATCCAACAAAATATTGAAAAACCAAAAAAACACAGACAAAATGGATAGATGCACAGAAAAAGTGGCTCTGTCTCTCATGAGAGAGCTTGACACTGAAGAAGAAATATATTATTGTTGGAGACTCTAACGTGTCCAGAATTCCGGCCTTCAGTGTCCCAGACCTTCAGATGGATAGCTTCCCTAGAGCAAAGTTCCAACATGCGGGGAACTTAATGGAGAGAGCCACAGTGGCAGTGGAACCAGAAATCATGATTTTTTCCTTTGGTATTAATAACAGAACTCAGAGATGTCTGGATACTACTACCAAAGAGATACAGAGAACTTATAGAATGGCTCGTAGCCGTCTGCCTCATACTGAGCTTTTCTTTCCTTTGATTAACTTTTCAGATCAGTTACCTCTTGAAGAGCAGAACCATCTAACAAAGATGAATGAATACATCAGAGACATGTTAAACAGCATAGTTGAACTGCCTTATGCTCGCTTTGAGGTTGATAGGGACCACATTCACTGGACTACAGCAACGGCGAGGGCCATGTTGGATCACTGGGTCCAAAATTTAAACTTTCAGGGCCCCTCAACCCTATAAATGGCACCGTGAAACTAATAATTAATCTTGGACCCTCTCTGGGTCTCACACCAGAGCAGAGAGCGGATTTGCTTAAAGGTCTCTCGTTCGTTCCTGCACCAAAACATTACAAAACACAAAAAATTGAATTACTGAAAAGTCTACAGGAATACCATCGCAGAATTAAATTGGAAACCTTTTTTGAAGGAAAAAAAGTGAAAAAAACAAAGCCCCCCTTCACTCACGGGTCAGACTGGTATCCTTCTCTTTCCAGACTTCCCAAAGTCATTTCTTCAATCATCAGAGCAGACTGGTATGCCTATCAACATTTGAATTGGGGATTTATAGAAAAACAGAATTTGACCGTGAATGAACAGAGAGCTTTGAAACAATTAAGAGGAAAAAGAGATATAGTCATCAAGCCTGCGGATAAGGGAAACGCAGTAGTACTAATGAATATTCAGGATTACATTTATGAGGGGACAAGACAGTTGCAGATTTTAGATCATTACAGCCCTTTGAATTAACCCATTTATCCCCAAACGCATGCAGAAGTTAGAGAAATATTACAAGAAATGTATGACAAAGAAATTTAGTGGTAAACAGAAAGAAGGCATCCCGAGGCCAAGGAGATTTTATCTTCTTCCCAAGATACACAAAAAATCAGACAGCTGGACGGTTCCACACAAAATACCTCCAGGAAGGCCCATTGTCTCAGATTGTGGTAGTGAGACATACCACAGCAGAGTTTGTCGAGTATCACTTGAATGCAATCTCACAAAAACATCAGTTACTTAAAAGGTACCTATGATTTTATTAGTAAAACCAGAAATTTAGTAATTCCGTCAAATGCTTTTTTATTCATCATAGACGTGGACAGTTTGTATACAAATATTGAGACACAAGCGGGCATTGAGGCTATGAAGACTTATATGAAGAAGTACCCAAATCCCAAGAGGCCGGATGAATATGCGCTGAAACTATTAGAAATCAACTTAACAAAAAACGACTTTGGATTTAATGGAAAATTTTATTTACAGACAAAAGGCATTAAACCTTCTTGATCTTTTAGTTCAAAGTAAAATTTACACCAAAAACACAAAAGAAAAACAGATCACTTGCAAATATTTTGTGCCCTTAAAGTGGGTCAAAAATAGGACCACCAAACAGATATTCACATTACAACAGACTCTGTCCCCTCAGACTACGAACTGTATTTATTTGATTTTTTGTACCAAATGTAGAAAGCAGTATGTAGGACAAACTAAGAATGAGTTACGCATCAGAGCATACCAACATGCACACAATGTCTTGCACAAGGTGGAGAAACGCAGACATGTGGTGCAACATTTCCTGATGCACGGACTCATGTCTTTAAAAATTACTGGACTGCAGGCCAACCCTTTATGGGACCTGAAAGAGAGATTGAAGACAGAAAGATTCTGGATCAAAAGATTAGACACTCTCTACCCAAGGGGTCTAAGGGTGCTTTCAGATTTGTAGATCGTTTGCTTTGTTCCGAAACAGGGATTAATTTGTTACACTGTTGCATTTTCTTCTTGGTTCGGTTCGCTTTCACACGGCAACATTGCAAAGTGTACCAAACTGTGTTTATGCAAGTCGCATGTGAGTAAAGCTGTCCTCTTATTGGTCAGAGTTCACTTCTTTATGTTCCTCTGCGTCATTCATCAAGATGGATTGACAAGTTTGCTCCGTGGGCTTA